>PVJH01002200.1:0-105700 GCA_004026705.1 Nesogale talazaci | reverse complement strand
GCCTTTGGGTGGACCCTTCCATCGGCAGCAAAGGGTATTAATTATCTTGATAACCCCCAGGAAGTCTACTTTGGTTACTTGTGAGAGTCACATAAATAGTTTGCACTCATCTAGTAACCTACATTGTTGGCAACCGAGATGTGTTTGGTGGGTAGCTAGCTTAGAGATGGGATGTGCCCCTCCCATGCCTGAAAAGACCCCCATGGAAGAGGAGGGAAGAACCCAGGCAACCATTAGACACCTATGAAGACCCCAAACTGGACATGCTTGTACTAAAGCCCCAGATCCAGGTGGGAGGTGTACTTGGGTGGGCCAAACTAAGCCCAGGTTCATGACATCACCGCGCTGGGCCTAACTTAGCCAATGAAGTCAACCAATACCATCAACCACGCCTTCCCCAAGCCAGGGGGTGGGATAGAATAAAGGCAAGGAGCATGCTCTGGGACACTCTGTTACCCTGCACCTGGTTAGAGGCAGGTAGAAGGGGAGGGTCTCATGGGCACACATGCACCTATCTAGGGCCCATAGCTTCTTGACCCACATGCTCTCAGCCTCAAGGGTTCTTGGGCTTCTGGCCTCATGGGAACCCACCTCCCCTCCCCTCCCCCCCTCACCCCCCTGCCTCAAGATCTACATGTGTGGGTTCTGGCTCCCACATGGTGTTTCAGGGCCAGTTGTGAATCCCTTTGAGACTGCGATCCTGAAACCTACCCCTTGGATTACAAAATGGGCTTCAGTGTGAATTCTTTCATTGTGCAGAGCAAGAATCGAGATATTACCAACTTCAGAAACCTAACACATTCAATAGTGCCATGCAAGAGCGGTGAAGGAAACGTGATGGAGCCCAGCTCTATTCTGTGAGATAGGAGTTTACCAGGAGTTCGGAATCGACTCGGTGGCAACAGTTTTGGAGTACAGTTACATCACCACAAAGGGGCTCCTCATGTTGACCAGGCCTTGATTTGAAACCCCATGTTTTAGGTTCCATTTCTACAGGGTGGGAAGCATTCAAGTAACTCAGCCTTCATTTATAGATGGTCTGCCCCACGTGTGCCTACAAGCCTCACAGATAGCACAACTGGGAGACGTGGGTCTAGGTGGTACTTCCTCAGCTCAAGCTAGTCACAGCTTGCAGGGTGGTGATTGGGTACTCACATTTTATACCGCTTCTTTTATTAAAAAATACCACTTTTGTTGGTATATAATTCATGCATCATATAGTTCAATGGTTTAGCTACACCACCTCCCTTTTACCTCCCTCCCCCACTGCTGAACCTCCGCCTCTCTGAAACCCTTAGTCTGCTTGCTGTCTCTCAAGGTTCACCAATCCTGGGTTTCAGATACAAAAACACAGAAATACCATATGGTCGAGCAACACCATTACTGGGCATACACCCACAAAGAGATAAGAAGCAGAGCATGAACAGACGCTTGCTCCCCATGTTCATTGCAGCACAGATCACAATAAGAAGAAGCTGCAAACAGCCTACATTCCTGTCAGTTGTGGATCACAAAGGGGCAAAAACTCTGTGGATCCACTCCTGTAGGAACAAGCAGTAGCAGGGGCACAAGCTCAAGCTTGGAGGACATCGCTCTGCTGGACGGAGGGGCCAGACAGTCTTGCAGAGAACCTGACTGGTTGGCCATATACCGTCCACTCTAGGTAAGTCTTTTGAAGGTCACATCTGCTGGGATCAGTTGGTCAAGGGAGGGGAGAGGATGCTATCTACTGAGTGGCCACCATGTTAAGCTATGATGACCCAGCCCTACCCTGGGCAGGGAGATAGCCCTGTCAGAACGAGCAGGGATACTGATGGAAAAACAACCCAGGAGAGGGGGAAGGAGACAAAGATGTTGGTAGGAAAACTGGGAAGACAGATCTCCAGTTGGGCAGTTGGGGAAGAATGACTGAAAATGGTGGGGGTGACACTGTGTGTGAGTGTGTGTGTGTGTGTGTGTGTGTGTGTGTGTGTGTGTCTGGTGTCTTACAGTATTTCACCAAACAGGCCACATTGACCTGGACCTCAGGGGGCATCCAGAGGACCCATGCCAAGTGCCATGGAATCCCGTAACCCTAATTCCCAATCGTAGAGGCCCATGCGCCAGAGGCTGCCTCCAGTAGATCTGATGTGGAAACCCCACAGGGTGAGCTGGACTCTTCTGCAGACACATGTGTAACCTGAGAACAGAAGTTGGGAAATCCATGGTGTCTGAGGAAGCAGAAGATAGCTGTCTCAAGCCTGCGGAGCTGTTGTAGGCACACAAACATGGTCTTGCTACATCGATGCCCAATATGCTATATTAAGCTATGTAATATTTCGGCAAACCTCTGATGGGCATTCTGTTATGTTTTTGTTTGTTCATATTAGGGTATATCTCAGAGGTGCTATGTCATTGGGGGCCACCCTTCTGAATTTGTGCTATCTGCCTTTATCTGTTTTGGTAAAAGAAGCCCAGGACTGGTAAACATATGGGGACAGCAGGAAGAACAAGGGCTTGGGGTGGGGGGAGGGGCACACTACTGGGAGAGGGGGGTGTAAAAGGGAGGTGATGTCAAGGAGTCCAGGAAGAAAAAGAATGTTTGCAAACTGTGGTTGCAATTGTCCAATTCTGCTTCACGGGCTTGAACTATGGAATGATACAGGTATTAACTTTCGATTAATAGCAAAGTGAACATTAAAAAAAGAGCTATGCAATCATCGCCACAATCCATTTTAGAACATTTTCTTTATTCTTGTGTCCATTATTAGCTCCTCATTATCCCCCAATGTTTTCTGCCATAACCTTAAGGAACTGTTAATCTAGTTACTGTCTCTATGGGTTTTCTTTCCTGGATTTCAAATAAAGAAAACCTTACCAAAACACCAACAATGGCAACAAAATAAGACACAAAGCCTCAATCTAAGAGGAAGTCCAGGATAATAGAAACTAGAAATTAAAAATTAAATTTTAATTTAATTAAAAATTAAAAATGGGTCAAAAGGAAAAATAGATACCATGCTAAACTTGAACCTATTGGCTAAATCTGCAGTAATATTCACATTCCTGTACACTCTGTGTGAGGGCGTGGCTATTCCCATCCCTGGCCCATGACCCAAGGCAATTCATCGGAGGCTTAGTCTGTGTGGGGATTCTGCCAATCCCGACTCTTCCGACCTTAGACTCTTATTCTATATAATTGTCGGATCTTAGGGGCTGGTGTGCTCCTTTCCCTGTGGACTGAGCTGATGTCTCCCTTAGATGGCTGCTGGCTTGACATAGACCGGTCAGAGCCCAGGTACGGTTCTTTCTGACAGCCAGCGAGGCCCCATCTTTCTCCATCATTGCGCTTTGCTGTAGCGTCCATGTGTCCGTGGTCCTTCATGAGGGCAAGTCTTGAATGGGGCCACGTTGTAGGGGCTGATTGTTTTTAGACTAGTGTACCTCTTGTCCCAATCATTAACTAAGTGCTTACAGTATTAATCACCACATAGGTGGTGATTAGGTCCTAATCTCAACCAATATCATTGGAATATAATTCCAATAGGTGGCCTGTTAAATAAAATGGTTTCATAAGAGTAGTGCTGTTCACTAGACATATAATGTATGTCATACCTATAATATAAAATTTTAAAGTTTCGCATTACAAAATTAAGAGGAACAGGTGAAATTAATGTAAATAATAATTTAGTCCAGTATATGAATATGCTATTATTCTAATTTATAATCAATATAAAATGTTAAATGAGGTATTTTTTGCTCTTTTGTCATCTAAGTTTTGATATGAAGTATATATTTTATACTTATTGATTGATGTGGAATCAATTCCCAGGCAATCTGATTCTGATAGCACTTCTAAATTTGGACTTTCTGGGGCTCAACAATTATGTGTGTTCATCGACATAGCTCTTAAATAAAAGTGCGCAAGCTGAGTAAATGAGTAGCTGGATTCTATGAAGAAGAAGGTGGCATCAGGCTGGGGGCAAGGTTAGCCAACAACCTGTGATATGCAGATGACACAGACTTGGTTGCTGAAGGCTTGAAAGAATTTTCTGGTGAGATCAAGAAGTGCAGGCTTTGGTATGGATCAATGTAAAGAATGTAATCAATGTAAAGAAGACTCAAATCTTCACAAGTGGACCAATAGGGCACATCATGATAAATGGAAAAAAGGTTGAATTTGTCAAGGATTTTCTTGGTTGGATTCACAATCAGGAAGCAGCAGTCAAGATATCAAACGATATACTGTAGTGGGTAAATCTGCTGCACAGGACCCACTGCTACTTTGAGTGCTAAAGTGTGCCTGACCCAAGCCATGGTGTTTTCAATTAAATCAAGCACATGTGAATGCTGGGCAGTGTACAAAGAAGCCTGAAAAAAAAATCTGATGCATTTGAACTGTGGGGTTGGTGGTGAAGATTTTTGAAAGCACAATGGACTTTTGGATATGTTATCAGAAGAGACCAGTCCCCGGAGAAGGACATGATGCTTGGTAAAGTAGAGGGGCAGTGAATAGAGAGGAAGGCCCTGGATGAGGTAAGTTCACTCAGGGGCTGCCACAATTCCCTCCGACATAAGAACCATTGTGAGGCTAGCGTGGGACCAGGCAGGTTCTGTTCTGCTAACACAGGGCCGCTATGAGTCAGATCCTATTTGGTGACGTCTTAACAACAATAACAAAATAACAACAACACCAAATTCTGTGACTACTTTTTGGTCACCAAGAAGTCTGTTAATTCAATTTATCTGAGCCTCTGTCTAGATCAGCACTTAGATGAACCCAGCCACAGCTAGTTAATGGGGAGAATGCCTCAACCTTGTTCTCAGGGTTTTGCTACCTGAGGCCCTGTTGTTTATCAGCAGTCCCCATTTACCCACCTGCTTGGTAGACCCGCTGGCAGGACTCATCTCGAGGACCATAGAAGAAGCACTTGGCTCAGCAATGTATCTTGATGTCTTTGACAGTGTGGTGGCAAAGCCTGTTGGCATTAACTTTTAAGAGAATTGAAATGGGAATTGCAGATTGTTGGGGAAAAGCCAGGGGGAGCTCTGGAATTCAGAGTAGTTTTCTGGACTCAGAGACTTGGGAATTTCATTTCAGTCATCTGAGCTGACATCACTGTGCTCCAAGGGAAAAGGGAAACCCTTCAATCCTTCCTACCTAAGTTGTCCTGCTTAGGACAACTTCTGTCCTAAGCAATCTGTCCAGAATTTGGCACTGCCACCCACATACCGCCACTTTGAGAAATGGATGGAATACCAGCAGCCCACGGGGGTCCTGTGTCAGCTAAAAGCCCTCTGAGAATGGGAGGCTGGATAAAAAGCCCTCTGTTTATTGTAGGCCGGGATAATATCTGCGATAACCTACACAGTCATTATAGGGACAGTTCTCCATATGTTTAATGCTTCTAAGAGAGATGCACATTTGCTAGAGAATGGGTTTCTTCATGGGCCTGTGCATTCCTTGCTTTCTTTTGGGCCCCTCACAATGTATACTGGTCTTCAGGGTCTGGCTCCCTCACTGTCTCGCCCCCATCCCAGACAAGCCCAAGTGGGTACATGGTATCCTTGGAGCTAGTGGGCTGAGTGGGGGTCAGGAGACAGACTGTATATTTAAAGTGTATACAGGAAGTTTCTAGATTACAAATGGGTTCTGTTCCTAAATCTGTCTGTAAGTTGAATTTGTGCATAAGTCAGACTAGTTTGTATCTAAGGTCAGGTAGCCAAATGTTATTTCAGTACATCATGGAAACAAGGATGGAACAGGCCCAGATACACTAAAACATCTCTAACATAGTAAGGAAGTAGTAATAATGACACTGTTTTTATGCATGTCACCATAGTAGCCATTGGCTATTAGGAACCATTGTATGTACCTCAAAATTTTAAAATGATAGTCTTTACTAAAGATAGGGGCGGGGGTGGGATGGAAGTTGGTTGCTAACTACAGGATGGGTTGGTAACCTGGGGCTTGCCTGGCCTGTATTAAATATATTATAACATGCTTTTCACCAGTTCCTTTTTGTTTTTGTAATTGGCTGCTTGAAGTTTAAAACCGGGTAGGCAGATGTTTTGGACAATGCTACTCCAGTGGATGCTAGATGCTGTAAAACACTGGGCCAAGACTACTCATGTTTGAGTTACAGGTTCAACACAGCACCAGCAGATGAGAAAGCTCAGAGCAAGTTCCTCCTCTGAGCATTAGCTTCCTCCTTTGTAAACAGGTGTCTTCAACTAGCACTGCAGCTCTCAACCTGTGGGGCAAGACCCCTTTAGGGGTCAAACCACCTTCTCACAGGGATTGCCTTAGATATCCCACATATCAGATATTTACATTACAATTCATAAGAGTAGCAAAATTACAGTTATGAAGTAGCAACGGAAATAATTTTATGGTTGGGGTTCACCACAGTATGAGGAACTGTAATAAAGGGTCTAGCCTTAGGAAGGTTGAGAACCACTGACCCAGGGTGATCTCCAGTCTGCCTGTAACCTTCAGCATCGCTACTCCCAACCATGCAGACAACTTAGAAAGCCACGGCAGTGGGCAGGGCCTGCTGGCATTCCTGCAAAGACTCATGCGCACATCCTTCTGATAAAAGGTTCCACATCAGAGGCCTGGTAAGTGGACAGAGCATCGTGAGCATGCCTTTATTTATTCATTAGCCACCTCCCAGCTGAATACCCTCAGGACGATTCTCTGTTGGAAACCCGAGGTCCTGAGCCTCCGCAGTACCCAGGCCCAGCTGTGCGATGGATGGAGGGGCGGAGCCTGAGAAATCTTCCTTGCGAGCCGCTTGTAAATGCAGTCCTGCGCTTCTCAGAAATCAATGTCAGAGCAAGAGAGCAAAAGCATTAAACGTCTCTTCCAGGAACACTGTTACAGAAAATCTTTTAAGAGCTGGAGAGGAGTGCCTGCATCTGAGCTCTTGCATTGTTTATGCTTGCAAACGTTGAAATAAATATTTCAGATGAACAAACAGAGGAGCCAAAATTGCTCACTGGCCTCTCACTTGCATCAAAGCAGCCTACAACTGGTCTCTCAGTCCCAACTCCCCTTCCAGTGATTGGTCAGGGGTTTCTTTCCTGCCTCTCACTCCCTTGCTTGTGCACACCTTTCAGGGGTTTCCTTCCCATTTCCAGGGAATAAAGTCTAGTTAGTTTTCCCCTGGCTCAGTCCCCCGTTGACTCTCCCTGTCGCGCTCCTCCTTGTCCTAGCTCTCTCAATGAATTTTCTTCTCTTGGGCCTATCCAGCAGGCCTCTCTGGGTTCCTGCTGTTGGAAAGGTCCTTTCCCCCTTGACAGCCCAGCCGTCCTGGAGTTTCAGCGTATGTCATGAGGCATGTCTCCACATGAGCTGATAGATGGATGGGTCACTGCTGTTGTGAGTTGCTAGCCAGTCCTCCCTGCACTCTCGACAACTGTATGGCCCATGCTCCCCACGCCTGCATCCTTCCCGCGGGGTTGGGAGCCTGAGCCATCGTGGTCCATAGGGCTTTCCATGACTGATGTCTTTCTCCCTGGCTTGTCATCTGGAAGCTCTGCGAAAACCTGGTTAGCATCATAACGGCACACGCCTCTACTTACTGACAAGGGACGGCTGCGCAGAAGGAGCCTGGGTGGGAAGTTAAATCTGGGTCTTCCCCTGGGTCAGGCTTCTCACATAGACGCTGTGCCTGCTTTATCTTGTTTCCACTGGTTTTCTTCCTTCATTAATTCCAACAGCCATGCCAGGTGGGCATGATCATGGAGGGAAATGACAGTCCCTCGGGAATGTGACAGAGCAAGGAGGCGTGGACCCAAAGATTTCACTTGGGAGCCCCTCTGCTCATGTCCATTCAATTCCCTCAGGATTGGTCTCTGTCCTCTGTCGCACACTGTTGGCCTCTGTTACAGCGCGGATTTCAGTGGCCTTGACACAGAGCGAATTGCGTGTGTGCTGTTGGCCCATTTTCCTATTCAGCATTGGATTCCATCCTGTGTTCTTCCCAGTGCTAAATTAATCTCAGCATTTTTTAGAAGCCCTCTCACTCTTGAGAGATTCTGGACCATAAAAGCCAGCATCAGGGTCTATCAGTATATGGTGTGTAGTGGGGGATGAGTGGCCTTTCAGAGTGGACCCAGGCTGACACTGGAGTCAACTGCTCTGCCGGCAGGTAGAAAGGACTCTTTGGAGGACTTTGAGTAAGATTCTGAGGAAAATGTGAGGCTGGGTTGGGGGTTGAGCTCTGAACAAAAAGAGTTAGTAGACACAGAAAGGGTCACAACAGAGTTTCAGACTTCTCTGGTGCCTGGGATAGGTTTGCATACAAGTTCAGGGCAGTAGCAGTTGCTGTTGCCCCAGTGTGCACAAGGAGTGGAATAAGCACTATGGCTATTGGCCTTCAGAAAAGGGTCTCTTGGCTTCTCCTACACAGAATGCAAACACAGGGATTTGATGAGGAATGGGAACAAGCTGGCAGTAGTGGGGGCTATTGAGAAGGGAACAGATGAGTTCAGGGTGCATCTCCCCTTCCCTTTGGTTCTGGCGTGGAAAGCCATTTTTCTCACCTCACTGATGCTTTTCATGAGTGAGAAAGGTAGACCATATCCCATGGAATTACCCACAGGGTTCCTCTGGCACGACAAATGGCACCACATAACTACCCAAGCCTGAAACGTGGCTTCCAGTCTGACTCCTCTTGGACCTCCTTTCCCCTTGTGCACCCCTCACCACCTCCAGTGGATGTCATCTCCTGCAGGCGTCATGAGCCCATATCTCCCACCAGGTGCAAATGCGGTGTCCTCCCTGGGACTGCTGCTCAGACCTGGCTTTCTGCCACAGGCTAGAGCCCTCAGACGGACTTGAGTGATCCAAGATGTCGTCTCACTGTGTGAATTGCTCCACTGCACAGACTTTCTCATCACTCTCCATCATTCTTTAGATGGAAAACTAAATCACACTCAATGTGTGATTTGTAACCCTGTGCAAGCCTCCAGCCTCTTCTTATTGCCTCTGACTGCACCACAGCCTCCAATCCAGTCACAGGGAACACCTTCCAATGAACCATACGTAGAAGGGAGCGTCAAAAAGCTAGTGGTAAAGGGCAATAGAAAGATAATGAATTTTCCCCCATGATCTTTCTGAATTGCTCTTATTCATAGTCTCTCTCTCTCTCTCTCTCTCTCTCTCTCTCTCTCTCTCAAGTGTGGATCTCTTTCTGCCTTCTACACATTGCTAACCCCCACTTTTCACTCTCACCAGCTGCGGTCTTTCACGATGTGTACCCTCATCTCTCCTCTGATGTCTTAGCTACCTAGTGCTGTGGAAACAGAAATATCACAGCAGAAGGCTTTTACAAACAGACATTCCATCTCTCAGTGGAGGCAGTGAAAAGCCTGGATTTGGAACATGGGCTTCAGGAGAAGGGCTTCTCTCTGCTGGCTCCAGGGGAAGGGCCCTCTCTCCTTCCAACTTGGTGGCCTCAGTCCTCCTTGGAGATCTCTGGGTGTTTTGACTCCACTATGCCCCTAAGTCTGGGAGGTTCTCAGCATGGGGACCATGAGTGCAAAAGAGACTTTGCTTCTGACTTGTCTTTCTTGGTGGTGCTGGGCTCTCTCCTCTCTGCTCACTTCTTTCTTGAAAATCACTTGTCAGATTAAAGTTCATGCAGGCCACTTTCCCAAGAAAATTTTCTTACATTGGATCCGGGCTTTCACCTAATTAAGGAACTTGTATCTTATACCACCGTCCTTACAATGAATTGACTGATCACATTAGATTACACCATGAGGGATGATGATATCATTGCATAACTGCCAAGTGATATCATCATAAAACTTCTAACCTACTGAGAATCGTTGCCAGCCAATATGATACATATTTTAGGAGCACACAATTTGACCTATGACATCTGCATCTTATGTTCCTTCTCTAGGTCGTATTTTATTGTGTATTATTTCAACAGAACACTCTTCACATGAAACCAGATGTCACCACGTTGGTGCTTGGTGACCACACATGAAGCATAGAACTGTGCTTCACATGATTTTCAATGGCTGATTTTTTCAAAGTAGATCACCAGGCTAAGACAATTCCGGATTCACATGAACCTCCAGTATCTCAGTTGACAGCTGAGCACTTAGCTGAGGGAACCACCCACGCAAACTTTTACCACGTGTAAGGTGGCTCTTGACCAGAAAACATCTTTCTTAGATTTTATGTTCCTCTAAGGCAGAACCTAAAGGAGCCCTGTGGTGCTGTCTGATAAGTCTGGGACCCTGTAACCACAAGATTGGCTATTCAAACCCACTGTGGCTCCTTGTGGGAAAAACATGAGGCTGTCTGCTTCCATAAAGGGTTACATTACAGCCTTGTATACCTACACAGGGCTGCTATGAGTCAGACTAGATTAGGTGGGGGTGGGTTGGTGGGGAAGGAAGATTCCAAGTTTACTTGCTAGCTCAATGCACACTGATCAGGTGAGTGGCTAAATCATGGGGTCTGTGTGAGACCACAGTTGTCTTGTCTCTGCATGAGCAGGTCTGGCTTCTTAGAACACTGTTCCTCCCTTTGAATGGTTTAATTAAAGTTGGAGTCTGCTCTTCCAGTTATTTAAATAAATGCCCAAACTCTCCTAGCCATAGAAGTAATCCCAGCTATTTAGGCAGAAAGAAAGGCATGGCTCTTCAACTTGGGCAAGTTTTTCTTTATCTGTCTGGGGTACAAGGGGGAAAGCTGCTCGGGAAGGTGGGTTGCAGGGGCCCCAGAACAGGGTTGGAGTTGGCAATTCTGCTGTTGCTCAGCAACAACTCCAGCATAACAAGCATAACATTATGAGAAGGTAGGGTTGGACTGGGGACATGAGTTACTTTTTATTATGCCTTGGTTATCACCCTGATTTTTCCAAAGTAATGACAGAATCCACACTGAGGGCTGTGTGTGTGTGTGTGTGTGTGTGTGTGTTTGCACTCAAAACTCAACAGGAACCTCCAACCTCAATGGCAGAGAACATAACTTGTCCACGTGGAAACTAGTAATGGTGCTGAAGCCAGTGCAGAACCAGCTGTCCAGAATCAGAAAGTAGAGGGGATTTTGTGACCCACATGGTGCAGGGACAGCTAAGTTATGAGCAGCTCGACATCCCACAGTCAACAACGGCTACTCATGGAATCAGTTCAAAAGCATCTCTGTGTGTATCAAGAGAAGCGCTGCATCCTGTAGCGACAGGTGCCATGAACCCAGGAGAGGTCAGACACATGCAAGGAGGAGGAAGAATTCAGCAGCAGAAGACCTGGGGCCACTTGGGACTTCTACCTGCAGAAGACATTTTGGATGCACATTCCTGAAACACCACCAACATTATAGTCAGGGGCTGAAGGAAAACAGGGCAGCAAAATATGAGGCCATAGAGACTAAGAGAGGAGTCCATTGCAACACATTTTGGAAGGCGTCAAGCATATGGATGAATAGTAACTGACTTAGCAGATGTGGAAAAGAAGTTCAGGTTGAGGAAAGACGACAAGCCCGTCAGTTTATGCTGCACAGCCCTATAAAGGCTAGGGAATAAAGTCACGATAGCTCTTAGAAGGCAGGTGCTGTGGGGAGGGGTGTGCTTAAAAGAAGACTCCTTTCCAAGGCTGCTTCTGAACAAGGCACCCATCCTTCTCCACGCTGCACAGCGGGGCGACTCCCGGCTTGATAGAAAAACCCTAGGCTCTGTGGACGGGACGGCAGGCACACGTAATGGACCCACCAGGGGCTATCCTGGACTGTGCCTCAGAGTGTGAAACTGGCCCTGAACTAATGACGGAAGCTTATGTTAGGGGAGTTGACTCAGAACCTCGAAGTCAGCAGCGGACAGTGTTTGCAGAGGTAATTACCGAGATGGGTGAGGCTTGGAGCTGATAGCTGAAATTGGCCGGAAACTGCCGATTGGGCAGGACTGAGAAGGGAGGGGGAGATGGGTTCTGAGAGCAAAATCAGTGACAGACCAAGAGCTCAGATTCAGGAAGAACTATCCTCCCTGGGCTTTTAAGTTGGAGAGCTAAAAGATGCAAAGAGGAGTTGAGGAAAAAAATTTTCTGCCACTAAGTGTCTAGCTTGATGCCTGAAGAAGCAGTGGTGGGGAGGCCAAGAAAGAACTACTAACCAGTTACTAGTCAGTTGATTTTCACTCCAGGAAGCCCTTTTTGGGAGAGCAGAACTGGGCACCACTGGATTCTCAATGACTGATTTCAGGAGAGTAGATTGCCAAGCTGCATGGGGTGGAGTTGAACCTCCAAGATTTGGGCTAGCAGCAGAATTCCTTAACCATTTCCACGGCTTGGGGATCCAAATGTAACCTAGCCAGGAGGAGTTAGAACAATAGATGGTGTAGAAATGGGGGAAAATGAAAACCCCCTTAAAAATTGGAGGCCCTCACTACAGTGAACTGTTTGTCTATTCTTATGCTATTGGCTTTCTGAGGACACCGCCATGAGTCATAAATGTGGAATTTTTTTTGGAAAGTGAGAATATAAGATTAATTTATAAGATTTAGCTGAAACCAGAAGATAAGTATTTTGTGGAAGAGATAGCTCCCTCTGTTATCAGTTTTTCCACCTACCACAGAGCCACGGGATGCATTGTCTGCACAGAGATGCCATCCAGGAAGGCAGGGAAGTCCTCCCACTTATGGTCAGCCCTGCAGCCCCCATTAGGGCGTCTCGTGCCCCCCTTCCTCCCTCTCCCTCCAGCATCCAACTCTGTCCTTTCAATTCTGCTTGTTTCTGATCACTCTCATCTGAGCGAAGGCACCAAGGGCTGATCTTGGCGCCCTGCAAGTATTAAGTGCTCAGCAAATGACAGCAGTTATTTTTCATTATTCTGATAAAAGCCTCACTCCATTTTAACAGGACCCTGCACGACTGGCATGAGAATGGAAGTGGGGGCAGAATGGTTTCCTGGACACCACAGAGCTGGCTCCATGTGCACTTTGGGAGACAAACACTCATATTAGCTCATTTTCTTTTAAAATCACTTTATTGGGGGCTCAGACAGCTTTTATCACAGTGCATGCATGCATCCATTGTGTCAAACACATTTGTACATATGTTGCCATCATTTTCAGAACATTTTCTTTGTACTTGAGGCTTTGGTATCAGATCCTCATTTTCCCCTTCTCTCTTGCACCCTCCTAAACCCTTGATAGTTTATAAATTATATTACTTTTTCCTGTCTTACACTGACAGATGTCTACCTTCCCCCACTTTTATGTTGCTCATCCCCATGTGGGGGTTATATGAAGATAATTGTGATCAGTTCTCCCTTGCTTTTCCCACCTTCCCCTTCCCCTCTTGGTCCTGAGGGGGTCATCTGTCCTGGGTTCCATGTGTTTCCAGCTCTGATCTGTACTTGCTCTGGGCCAGCCGAGTTGTAAGGTAGAACTGGGATCATGGTGGGTGTGGTGGTGGTGGTGGAAGGAAGCATTAAAGAACTAAAGGAAAGCTTATGTTTCATCGGTGGTATACTGCACCCTGACTGGCTCATCTCTTCCTTGTGACTCTTCTGTAAGGGGATGTCCAATTGTCTACAGATGAGCTTTGGGTCTCCGCTCCGCATTCCCCCCTCATTCACAGTGATATGATTTTTTGTTCTGGGTCTTTGATGTCTGATACCTGATCCCATTGACACCTCATGATAACACAGGCTGGTGTGCTTCTTTCAGGTGGATTTTGTTACTTTTCAGCCAGATGGCCGCTTGATTATCTTCAAGCCTTTAAGACCCCAGATGCTAAATCTTTTGATAGCCAGGCACCATAATCTTTCTTCACCACTTTTGCATATGCACCCTTTTTGTCTTCAGCAATTGTGTTTGGAAGGTGAGCATCATGGAATGCCAGATTATTAGAACAAAGTGTTTTTGCGTTGAGGGAATACTTGAGTAAAGGCCCAAAGTCTGTCTGCTACCTTAATACTTAGCATATAAATATATATACATAGATCTAGTTCCCTATTGTAAATATATTTGCATATGTATATGTTTATGGCTGTATTGAGACTTCTATAAATGTCTTTTGCCTCTACTTCTGTCCTCTATTTCTTTTTACCCTCCTCTTGTCCCAGTATTGTGTCCAACATTCATTTGAGTTTTAGTAATTCCTCTTAGTTACATTGCCCATGATCAAGTCCTACCAGGCATCCTACCACTCCTTGCCATTGATTTTTGATCACTTGTGGTTCTCTTGTCCATGGGTTTATTGCCCACTTTCTTTTTTTTTTTTTTTTTGCCCACTTTCTTTCCCCTGCCTCCCCTTCTCCTGCCTCTCCTCAGCCCCCAGAACTATAGGTCTCATTGTTTTCTCCTCTGGATGTTTTACTCCACCTATCTTATCTAGATAGATACGAAGAGACAATAATAGCACAAAAACAAGACAGAGCAAAACAAAACAGCAAAACAAAACAACAACAACAAAAAAAACCATTGATGAAAAAAGAAAAGCCTATAGTTCCAGGTCTGTTTGTTGACCTCTAGAAGTGCTTTCCAGTGGAGTATGATGGGGTGCCATGCCCTGGCCCCAAAGTCTAGCTTTGGTATTCCCTGGGAACTTCTGCTCCTCTTGCTGCTCTGTTGCATGTCTTCAGTATTTTGCCCAGGTGTGGTGTCAGATCAGTCACATTTTTCACACTGTGCCTCCAGTGTTGTCCCTCATGGAACAGTGCGGAATGTCGTGTCTCATGGTGGGGCCATCCTCGGGACTTGTTGGGCCAGGATGTGTTCCACTCTCTCCTTCCCTCCTCATTTGCTCCTGTGTGCTCTGATCAGATGCACCCCTCTCCCTCTAGCTCATTTTCTCAAACTCTAAGACCAGACCAGGCTTGCCTCAAAGATGTTTTTTGTGTCCAGAGTCAGAAGGATACACCCAAAGCCCTCCGCTGATAACACTTAAAACATTCAAAAAAATGTTTAATCTTTTTACTGTCTTTCAAGTCCATCTTCTTCATCAACCTTCTTGCTGACTGTTGAAGAACTTTCCTTTAGCTAAAACTTTAAAATTCAGTTGCCAGTGAGGCAACGCAAACCATTGAGGACTGCATGTATGTCAGGGTAGAACTGCTTCATTAAACTTTGAGTGGCTAACTTTGGGGAAGCAGATCCCTAAACCTCTTTCCAGAGGCATGTCTGGATGATTCAGCCTTCTGGTTACTAGTCTCGTGCATCCCTGCTAGGGTCTCAGTTATGTTCTTACAAAAACCAAAATCACAACCATACTCACTGCTATTGAGTCAATTACAACTCACAGGGACCCCATAGATGGAGTCAACTTGCTTGTTAGAATTTCCAAAAATTCGGGATCATCCTGGGAGCAGACAGCTTCATCTTTGCTCTTCGGGGTGCTGGAGGGATGGAAGGGCCAACACGTTGGTTAGCAGCTCACTGCTTGATCCCTTGCACCAGCAGGGATCTGCCCTGAAGTGACGCCTGACAAAATAATTCAGAGAGCTGGCTAAGTATAGGTAATGAGTCTGTTGATCAAATGTTCATAACCCTGTGTATTTACTCTGCGCTCATACTTTGGACTTTGTTTATGTAATACTTTACAGCAGCTTGTGGTTATGTGACTACTCAAAGCCCGAGACAGAATCCAGACATGCCAGTGTAAGAGAGAGAAGGGGGCTTAATAAATATCTTTTAAGCAGACTCTGAGGCCATTTACTGGATGGCTTTCTGGAAGGACACTACTTATTCTCAGGTAAGAAAGAGAATTTTAATCACTCACTCAATTTCACCCCTTAGGCCAACCCATGGAGATATGTCTGGGTTCAAGAAAAAGAGAATAATTGAAAATGAAAATATAGCTATACTCTTGAAGGTTGGGCATGAGCCTGGGGACTGTGGGGTGTAATAGGAAATGTTACTCTCTCTTCACCCACTGGTGGTGAGGGCAGCTGGGACTAAAATGTACTCAACACAGATGCTCCCTTTGGTAACCATAGTTCAGTGAGGGACAAAATAAAAGATCACGGGTGACTGTCAGAGGTCAAGAAGCACCGTGTGCCATGAGGAAGCACCAGATAAACTGTGGGGTTCATAAGGATGGGGTGGGAGTAAAGACTTGTGGAGCAGACATTGGTAATTATCCCCAACAACACTTCTCCTTCCACAAAACAAGAAATCTCAGTTCTTAACGGAGCATTTGTCCAGAATAAAGATATGTCCCAGCTTCCCTTGCAGCTAGCTGTGCTCATGAGACTAAATTCAAAGAGATTCAAGCAGAATTGTAGGTTGGCAGCTTGCAGGAACAGTCCTCTAAAAGAAGCTAGCTAGTCTTGCACCCTAAAGATGGACAACCCCAGAAACACTATGAACAGCCCCAGAGCTGCTGTGAGTTGGAATCAACTTGATGGCAGTGGGTTTGGTTTATATCTGGGGGCACAGCACCATTTCAAAATAACCTTGTCTTTCTGTCTAGGTAAATGAGGGCATTATCAGTGAAAGGGATGCCTTAAGCCAAGTCACCTTTGAGATACGAAAGGGCTGACTAGTCAGAGTCCAAAATTCAAAACCAAGCCCAGTGCCATTGAGTCAATGATGACTCACTGCTACCCTATCATACCGAGCGTGACTGCTTCCTATGTTCTGAGACTGTCAGTCTTTTTGGGAGCAGACAACCTCATCTTTCTCCTGGAGAGTGCCTGCTGACTTTGACCTGCTGACTTCTCATTTCACCCTCAGAGCAAGCACACACAGCACTGGAAGACAGGTACATGTGGGGATCATCAAGGAACTGAGGATTATTGTGCCGGAGAGACAGAATCAGATCCCCTCTTTCCCAAGAGTTGATGAAGAGTGTTTCCACTAGATATGGTGTCCAGAACATCTAGCCTCCTACACTGTGAGGAAACACAATGTTGTCCTTTAAAGCAACTCACTGGTGGTATTTTTGTCACAACAACAATGACATAGATAGTCTTGGGGCTGGGAGTTCTATTGTTCCATTACAGGCTATCCTAGTGTAATGTTTGCTGAACTTGTGTTTGACATATGATTGTCCCACACATCCCCCACCTGTTTCCCCCCCTCCCCCCAAAGTCCCCTTCTTACCTTATACAGAACAGGACTTAATAGTTGCACACTTTCTAGACTACATTCAAATATTTGGGTATGGTAACCCTAACTTGACCAGAACTCACTGAATGAGTCATATCACTTCTCTGGGTTGTATCTTTCCCCTCTATGAAATGATGACACCAACTCCAGCCCTACCACTCCAGAGTGTTGTGAACACATCTGCCTACTTCGAGGTTAGCGGGATAAAAAGCATCACAATCCAGTCATAAACCCAAAGACCTACCAAAGAAGATGAAAGGATAGCATTAGAAACTGGAATAAAAGAGTTAACCTGTCCCTTATTTAAGCAGTTTGAGGATATCACAAAGGTTCTTGACCCTTGGCTGCAGCTGTTTGGATAGTTTACTGGAAATGATTAGTGTTTTAGCTGCAGCAGCCCAAGATTTTCCCATTCTGCTGGACTTTGAGTGATTAGCCCAGTATGTTAAATTCAGAGGAATCCATTCAGTTTTCTTCATTGTTATTATTACCCTTTGACTAGAATAGAATTCACATCTGGATCCCTTGCCAAACCTTCAAGAAGCAGGATAAAGATGTTTAGCTAACTTTCATATGAAAACATGCTGTTAATTGTTGTCTAAGAGGCAATCAATAGGCTTGCAATATTCCCTTCCCCTCACTAGGTTGTTGCTGTTGACTGTCATTGAGTTGATTGTGATGTACAGTAGTCTTTCAGCAGGACAGATGTTGCCATGCACAGTGTCATCTTCATATCCATTGGTCTATTTGAGTTCATTGGTATGGCTATAGTGCCAATCTCATCAGGGATCAATCTCATCCATGTTGGACTGTTCACTTTACCAAGCATGGAGTTTTTTTCTAGTGATTGAACCTCTTGATGACATGTCCAGAGCAAGCAATGTTCGGTTGTGGCCTATAGGAATTTTTGGAAGTTAAGTACTGGGTCTTTATTTCTTGTCTATCTTGGTTTGGAAGCTCTGCTGTAATCTATCTTGGGTCACTCTGCTGAAATTTCAAATACCTGTGACATCACTTCCACTATCATAGCAACATACAAGCCCCTACTTTAAGACAAACAGAGAATGGTATCCCCTAGGCAGTCCAACTATTTTGTCTTATGGTGTAGCAGATTATGAGTTGAAAATAAACCATAAAGTCAGCAGTTAAAAACCATCAGCTGCTTCGAGGAAGAATGATAATGCTTCCTATTTCCGTAGAACTAACAATCTCAGCAGTCCTCGGGGAGAGGGGAGAGCTCTCTCCTACTTGTAGAGTGGCCATGGAGTCAGAATTGACTCAACAGTGCGTTTGGTTTTTGGAGTGTGGGGACGTGCTAGCAGAGAGTGAAGCAACTGGGCTCACTGGAGCCTGGGTTATCTTCTTCGCTACCCAACTCTGAAAGATAGTGGCTGTCCACATGGTGTATATGTGCCCTTTCTGCACTTCCCTGGACTCGCCCTGCCTTACAACAATATCATACCAGTTCCTGGTGCTCTTTCACTTGCTGGCGAGGGATATCTTTTTTCCTCTCTCTCCTTATGTGTTGGCTTTCAAGGGAGTCAAGAAGTAACTGCCCACTTTCTCTGTTTCAGATGTGCTAGGGTGGGGGAGATAGCTCATTGTCTGCTATGTGCTGTACGCTAAGCATGATAGTTACTCAAACTTAGGACATAGCATGTGGTAGGAATCGAATGCAGGCATTAGGAAGGTGACGATCAACGTTAATGGAGTTTAGAGGAATAGGGGTTGGTCAGGGCAGTGTAAGGTGAAGGAGATTGTACACTCTATCCACCTTCTCTCCTCCCAGACGTGACACTATGAAAGAAATGTAGACAGACTGAGCTGTCTGCCGTCTTAAAATTGTACCCTAGCACACAGTGAAAAATATTCCCCCACATTCAACGGACCCTACATCTAATTGTTCCTCGGACTTTATTATTGCTGAGATCTGTCCATCTGTGATCCCTTCTCACCCACCCCCTTCCATTTAGAAAATTCCTATAGCAGCCTGTTCTTGGCCTTATCCCTGGGCAAACTTCCTACTGCTGCCTGAGTGAGCTTTCAAAAGTAGAACTTGGTCTTGAGCATTCTAGTTCTCCATGACACAAAGCCCTCTCACGTTTTCCCACTACCACTAGCAAAAGCCCAAGCACAGATACAAAGCTTCCTGGGCCTCACTTTGCCCTTCAAATCAGTCCCACCATGGGCCAGCCTCCCACCTCATTTATCACGACCCCTAGACTCTAGGTCATTTATCATGAGTTCCAGCCTCTCCAGAACATTTCTTACTCTACTCACATGTGCACAGAGCATTGCCATCAATTTCTTCTAGAGAAAGCCTGCTCGTCCTCTCACCACATCAAGGGGTAGCCTCGCTCAACTCTCTTTCTTCTCTTGTTTGGAAATAGACCCAGGGCATATCACAAGGTGGAAGGCAGATAATGGCAAGACCCAGGGCACCAGCAGCTAAAGTCAGGGACACCACTAAGACCAATCCAAAACCCAATGCTATGAAACTGTAGGCAAAGTGCTGTCTCCATTCTATGGTCACCAGCCTCTCCAGAAAGATTGGTGGCCCTACCATGACTGTAGCTGGCAAATGTCTTCCGTTTGTTTACATCTAGTGGAGAAGCCCTATGTGCCATCACGTTTTCCTTCATGTTTCTAGAGCTTTCTCTAGGATCTTACACTTGCTTCATTCACAACAGATAGGTGTAAAATTCATTCATTTACAGAAAAGGGAAGTAGTAAATAAACTGTTGGCTAGAAGGGAAGGTGGGGGATTCAAAGCAGCTAGGTACCTGAGAGAGGGTAAGCTATATTAAAACAGAATTTGGGTGCTTTAAGGAGCTCTTGTGAAGTAGTTCGTTATGTGTTGAGTTGCTAACTACAAGGTCAATAGTTTGAAACCACCAGCCACTTTGAGGGAGGAAAAGGAGACTTTCTACTCCCCTATTCAAGAGAATAGCGAGCAGCTGTGAAATGATATTTCCTGCCTGGGGAAAAAAGCCACAGAAACTGTTGTGATGTTGGACACAGCTTATAAGGACAGCACGATGGGAAACACTCAAGTGTATGAGTGGTTTTCTTGTTTCAAAAAAGGTGAAAAGTTAATTGATGACAAACCTTGTTCTGGACATCCATCAACTTCTGGAACAGACAAAAATGTTGATTGATAATGCACTTGGAGTTCATTCCACCAGGTCAGACTTTTACTCAAGCTTTCTATTTAGAGCTTCTTAGGTGCTGTCAAGTCCATTTTGAGTCACAGCAGCCCTGTGGGACAGAGTGGAACTGTCCCATAGATTTCCTACGCTGTAGAGGTTCCAAGTTTGGCTGCTAATCACAAGATCTCCAGGTTGAAACCACTAACCGCTCCGAGAGAGAAAGATGGGGCTTTCTACTCACATAAAGAGTTAGTCTTGGAAATCTGGGGGAATTCTCTCACCTCCTTCAGGGTCACCACTGTGGGTCAGAATTGACTGGATGGCAGGGAGTTTTGAGTTTAATCACTATAGGACCATATCATCAACTTTTCCCTTCCCTGCTGAATGCTTAATGGCAGTGCCACCTGGATTCCTTCGGCATCTACACAGCAGCCTTTACTGGGATATTCTCTGGTTTGACTGCTCTGCTCTCATATCTTCTGTTTTTTGTTTGTTTATATTTCTAGAATTATTATTCCCTCACCCCAATGGATCCCTTTTACTAATAGCACGCAGTCTTATATTTTTAGCATTGGTAAGGACGTATTTCATGGAGTCTTTACGTAGGTATCAGTCTACTACATTGCCATGCCCTTAATTTGTTCTTAAGGATGGTTTTTGGAGAGACTCTGTGGGTTGGGCCATGCTTCTTCGTCAGATGCTGGATGGTTTCCCTCCTTCAGCTGGATCCACACAGTTGTTCATGGTGACACATGCCAAAACAGATACAAGACACCCTTGTAAAAGCCAGAGGCGCTTCTCTTTACTAGTTGCTGGGTAAACGCAGCCTGCCATTTCTTACATACCACAAACCCTTCCCTGTGAGCACAGGGAGCACAGCGTTCTGCCTTCCAGAGAAGACTTTAAGGAAGGAAACACTGGCAGTTTTGAGTCAAGTGCAGTAAAGAATCAATGCACAGTCCTGGGCTGGAGAGAGACATAGGCGTCCTTTTGTTCACTAGCAATTAGTGCATTCCAGGAGAGCCAGTTCTGGGCAGGAGGCAGAGGGAGTCGCCACAAAATGGCTTTTGTCCCCAACTCCCATAAAAAAATTCCAGCCAGTGGGAGTTAGCACAGACATAGGCCAGTGAGTCAATTGTAGATGTCCTGGATTTGGGCATTTGCAGTGAAACTATTCCAGGAATTCACAGTCTGTGGTCTCTCAAAGGAGGAGACAGCAAATACCTCCCCAAGAGAAGGTGCCACATTGAGAAGAGTTTATTTTATGGTTGGAGACTGATAGCTAACAAGACACCTGGTCTCCAGAAAGCAGGATACATTATTTTGTAACAACAAATAGGGATAGTTACTGCAGTGCACTTATTTCTCATAAGTGTACTCCGTGTCTGCTTCCAGTTTCCTCAAAACACACAAGGAGATATGTATTTGGCCATTTCTGAATCACTGCTAACTAGTTTTAGAATGGCATTACATTTTTCTAGACATAGGCCAAACCAAAACATTCAGTTGGATACGAATGGGAGGGTTTGATAATTTGGAGGCATGTGTGCTCATGCATATATGTTTAGTTTCACTTTGGGCTAATTGCATACCTTTAGAAGGTGGCTGGCCAGTTGATGGTACAATTTTTGACTAAGGGCTTGAGTATTCGCTCTGCTCAGATATTTCAGGGGCTCACCAGGACTGAGTGAAGAAGATGCACAGAGGGTCATCTTAGTCTTTTTTTCCAGGAAGATTTCTTTCATTGATTCTACGCAGAGAGTGTATGACTAAGAACTCTGAATGGCAATCAGGGCGTCTAGGTTCTGTCTGCCTTATTCACAAATTCTTCTTTACAAATAAAGGGATCAAATGAATTCACTTTCAGATTTTCTTCAACCTCTTCAGATAGAAAATTCTGCAGAGTTATCTCTTTGTGAAGATTAGTCATTGTTTAGATAGTTAAAGGCCAGGCTCCAGGAAACTATCATAAAGTAAGCAAATCCAAATCTTGGAATGTTGTGATCATTCCAGACTGAAGAGGACCAACTCTGAGCTCTCACCTTTGAAACCATAGGAGCAAACTTTTCACAAAACAACCATAGTAAAAAACTAAGATACCTGAACACTCAGTAGTGATAAACTCACTTTATTGCCTACTAGAGGGTGTTTTCCTTTTTAAAAATAATTTTACTGGGGGATCATATAACTCTTATCACAATCCAGACATCCATCCATTGTGTCAAGCACATTTGTACATTTGTTGCCCTCATCATTCTCAAAATGTTTGCTTTCTACATGAGTCCTTGGTATCAGCTCCTCATTTTTCTTTTCTCCTCCCTCCCTAATGAACCCTTCAAAATTCATAAATTATTACTATTTTTCCATGTCTTACACTGTCTGATATCTCTCTTCACCCATTTTTCTGTTGTCTGTCCCCCAGGGAGGGGGTTATATGTAGATGTTTGTAATTGGTTCCCCCTTTCTACCCCACCTTCCCTCCACCCTCCTGGTATCACCACTCTTACCACTGGTCCTGAGGGGTTCATCTGTCCTGGAATCCCTGTGTTTCCAGTTCCTATCTGTACCTCTGGTCTAGCCAGATTTGTAAGGTAGAATTGGGATTATGATAGTGGGGAGGGAGGGGAAGGTAAGGAAGCATTTAAGAACTAGAGGAAAGTTGTATGTTTCATATAGGATGTTTTCAAGAGTTTTGCCCTTAACAATTCATTTCCCCTGGACTTTGGTATATAATTTAACTTTTATGGTTTAGATAGCTTATTGGTAAAAAGGTGAGAGCTGGGTGTGGCTTTAATATGTACAAGAGAAACCTCTCTGAAAGATTCACAATGTCACTATCACCCTCATCTTAATAACCACCTTCCACCTGTACCCCAGGTGCTTTCGATATAACATCCCCAGTCTTCTCTACAAGATTTCTTATATAAACTTTTAATACTATGGAAGTCTAGTTATTGCAATATATACATTCACAGTCAATTTAAATGGGAAAAATAATATATATAGGTACAGAGTACTGGTTTCATATTGTCTCAAATTCTGCCTCTGCCACATACCAAGAGGGAGTCCCAACTCCACAGTAGTTTCCTAACACTGTGGTTTATTATAGCAAAGCACAGCAGACTTGGTGGCTTGGAACAGCAGAAGCACAAGTTCTCATCATCTGGAGGCTGGAAGTAAGCCAACGTGTTGGCAGGACCAAGTTCCTCTGAGCCCTTTAGGGGAAAATCCCTCTTTAGGGGAAAGTCGTTGTTAACCCTAAGGTTTGCATGGACTGATTTCAGAAGTGAATCACTATAGCTCCCTTCCTAGCCTGCCTTAATCTAGGCGCTCTGCTGAGAACTGCTCAGTATCACGGGGTGGGAAAGTTGACACGGGAAGACGGGCAGCGGCTCTCCAAGAGTAGCACTGGCTGGGAATTGGCCCCATGTCCCTTATAGGGAAGACCAGCATCCTGCCAGTGAAGTGGCATTCTTCTCTCTTCAACCCTCACTTCGCCTGAATAGCCGGAAGCCATAACTTTTACACACCAATTCCAGTACTGGGAGGAAGCACCTCAGTTGTGAGGTAAGGACGTATGCCAGGAAGTTCCAGAACCCAAAGAGAGAGAGACATCTGTCCATTTTCAGAACACTCCTCTCCCAAATCATCAAGCACAGGATCCAATGAGGGCAAACAGCTTCTACCTTAAAAAAAAAAAAAAAAGCTCCAATAAATACAGACACTTGAAAAGGTAGTGAAAATCTAATCCTTAATTTACTAAGCCCAAGTCCTTTTCAGACAAATTTCATCCAGGAATATGCTATATTAACTCTTCTAGAGAATAAAAAAATTAAAATGGTAAACTTGTACAGTTCATGTTCTGAACATATCTTTGAAATTGCACGAGAATATAAGAAAGTAGAAGACCTTACAAAACATGGTAGAATTAGTGTATATGTCTACCTTTTCTCCCCACCTCCCTCCCCACCCCAGACTGCTGACTCTAAGATAGCTTTACAAGTCTGCAAAAGGCCCCCAGACCATAAAGATGCAGAATGCAAGGAGGTGCCATAAATGGTCACAAAACTCAAACCAATTTCTGGAAGGTGGAAAATAGATAAGAGAGAAGAACTGACTTAGTAAAGAAGGAACTATGTCAAAGCCTTCCTTAATTAGGGAATACTACAGGAAAGCAAGCCACTTGATTGAACAGAACCCCCCATCTTCCTCCTGAGCAGTGTCTGGTGGGTCTGAACACCAGGGGTTGAGGTTCCCAATCCAATGCTTACTGACAACACCCCTGAGACTCCTTAGAGTGCAAGAAGGTCGTTTAAGTCAGACGGACCAGACAGTCCAGAGAGTAAGACCTCCTGTGTGTCCAACACACAACAAAAGTACACAAATGGCAAGAGAAAACCCACCCAAAGTCTATATTAAATTTTGGAAAAACAGGGATATGAAAAGAACGTGAGAGTCAAAAGAGGTGAAATACAAAATGTAACCGGCATAAAAATGATATCACACAACCCTGGGAACTAGATGACACAGTTCTGGGGAACATTATGTCCAACTTAGGTTCTAAAGTGCTTGTCAAGTGTGAAGGAAGAATAAATGATGTTCTCTGATAAATAGGGAATGAAAAGGGCTACCAGCCATGAAGCTCTTCATAGGAAATCATAAGGATTTATTTCACCACAATGAGAGAGGAAACAAAAACACAGAGATGGCAAAGCAGGCAGGAAACAGTGCAAGTCCTGGTTTGACAGCAGGCCAATGGCCTAGAGAACAAAAAAGGAACTGACAGATGATCAGTCACTCACATGTTGAGCATTTACAACACATAGTTGCTATCAAAAGAAAGCGGAAAAGATTAGTATACTTATTAGGAACTTTGTTAAAGGGGAAAAATAAAATGAAAAAGCACTTGACTTTGCAGGGAGTAATATTAGTTAATCATAATAATGCAAATACTGATTACTGTATTATTATCAATGATGTCATATACTTTTCTGTGAGAATGGGCAGAGTGGATATGGTAGTGGCGATGTAAGATACCAAATCATCATAATTATAGAAAATCAACAGATGCCACAAAAAAATCAGTAAATCGAGTCACAGGTAAAACTGGAATGGCAGAGAGACTGCTCTTTCTTGGACAACTCTTATGGTACACTCTGATTTTTAAAACTTTTTATTGAATATAAGAAAGGCTGATTCAGTATGAGAATGTTAATGTAATTAATCTTTTTAACAGAAAAGGCATTTTAAAGTGCTTAGTCTTTTGGTGTCATTGCTAAGTGACATTGAGTGGGTCCTGACACATGGTGACCCTCTGTATAATAACCAAAAATTACCTGGTCTTGTACCATCCTCACAATGTTTTCTATGTTTGAGTCCTTTGTTACAAACACTGTGTTATAACAAAATCCATCTCACTGAGGATTTTTCTCTCAATATCTGACCCTCTACTTTAGCAAGCATGATGTCCTTTAATCATGCCAAAACCTCAGGGCTAAATTGGGGATTGGTGAAGACTTTTTCTGTATAATAAAATATGTTACTATTATAATAAAAATACCTCCACTTTATGAAGAAATACACAAAGTGGTTACTTGCAGGAACACTGAAGCCAACTGTTTATAGGTCGTGACACACATAGAAAAAAGAACTATTTAGGCTGCTCCAGGCTCATTGACCAGCTGACAGGGCACAGCGGACCAGTAGCTGACCACATACGCAATGCCATAAGGCAGGGGACTGGCTCACTGCTCAGGATGCTCTTGTGCAAAGAACTGCTGCAAATGGACAAGCAATAGATTGACAGTCCAATAGGACAACAAGTAAAGGATCAGCATACATGATTAATTAAAAAAAGAAACACAAATATTCTTAAATATGAGATGGGGTTTGCAGTATGTACAATTTATAATATAATTTTAAGAGTCTGTTTTATTTTATTATTATTTTAAAATCATTTCATTGAATGCTCATACGACTCTTACCACAATCCATACATCCATCCATTGTATGCGAAGCACTTTTGTACATTGGTTGCATCATCATTCTCAAAACATTTTCTTTCTATTTATACCCTTGGTATTAGCTCCTCATTTTTCCCCTCCCTTTCCACTCCCCCTTCTGCATGAATCCTTGATAATCTATAGAATATTATTATTTTGTCATAATGTACACTGTCCTATATCTCCCTTCACCCACTTCCCTGTTGTCCATACCCCACTTCACCTTCCCTCCACTCTCCCAGTATCACCACTCTCACCACTGTCCTAAAGGGATCATCTTTCCTGGTTTCCCCATTCTCTGGTCTAACTGGATTTGTAAGGTAGAATTGGGATCATGATAGTGGGATGGAGGAAGCATTTAAGAACTAGAGGAAAGTTGCATATTTCATCATTGCTACAAGGTTCCCTGACTGGCCTGTTTCCTCCCCTGCAACTCTTCTATAAGGGGATGTAGCTTCACCTACAGATGGACTTTTGGTCCCCAATCTTTACTCCCCCTCATTTATACAATTTTTAGTTCTTTGATGCCTGGTACCTGATCCCTTTGAACCCTCATAGTCACACATCTCTGTATTTAGACCTCTATAAATGCCCTCTGCCGCCCAGTTCTTTCCTCTATTTCCTTTTATTTTTCTCTTGTCCCACTATCATGCTCAGCCTTCATATGGGTTTCAGTAATTTCTCTCTCTTAAATTACTCTTGTTCAATCCCTACCAGTCTTCTCACACCCTTCTTGCCAATGATTTCGGATCACTTGTTGTTCCCTTATCCCTGGGTTGGTCAACACCACCTCCTTTTCCTCACCTCCCCATCTCCCATGTCCCCCTGGAACCATCAGTCCCATTGTTTTCTCCTCCTGACTATTCATCAAGCCTATTTTATCTAGATAGACTTGCAGACATAATAATATGTGTATATATATATATATATATATGACATTGCAAGACAAAGTGACAAAGGAAAACAAAACGATGACAACACCAAAAAAGGGGCAATGTCCAGAAAAAATAGATAACTAAAAAAATATATATAAATGATAATAACAAAAGAAAACCCCTGCAAATAGTTCAAGGTCTGTTCACTAACCTCCAGGAGTGTCCCCTGGTTAAGTCTGATGGGGTGCCACACCTTGGCCCCAAAGTATATCCTTGGCACTCTCTCGGGAGCTCCCTGCTCTCTCTTCTTGCTGCTCTGCTGCACACCCTTAGTGTTTTGCCTGGGTGTGATGGGGCAGATGGGGTACAATCCTGACCCTACTTCTCCAGTGTTGTCCCTATAGGACCTTGGGTCAGTGAGGGATGCCATGTTTCATGCAGCCTCAGTGCTGTCCTTCAAAGCAAACTCCCCGGGGGTGGGGGTGACTGTCCATGTAGTTGGGATTGGGGCTGGGCCCTCAGACCCCCTCCACTGGTTCTCCGCTCCATGTGGTAATGCTGCATTCACATCCTGGAACACCTGGTTTAAGTTTGGTCCCTCTTTCTCTGTGAAGAGATAAATAATACATGCTCCCTTTGGTTGGGTTAGTGCCCCATTCCCCCACTATATCTTCCCCACCCTCCCATGGTTGCCTACCATATATAGCCCTGGATTTGCTCTGGCCCTTGCCATACTATCTGGGCCTCACCCCAAGAATTTTTGTATACAGTAGCTTCTTCCCCATGCCCCCTTTATGCCCCTTTGCATTTTTTTTTTTAAAGCTTACCTCAGCAGACTCTTGTACTTGTCCTTTTTCACTTGGCTAACTTCACTTAGCATAATTTCCTCCAGTTGTTCCCATCCAGCAATATGCTTCATGCATTCATCCCTGCGTTTCAGTGATGTGTGGTACTCCATTGTATGTATGCACCACGGGTTTTTTTTTTTTTGCTTCAATGATTTTATTGGGGGCTGTTATAGCTCTTATAACATTTAATACATCATTTGTATCAAGCATCTTTGTACTCGTTGCCATATTCATTTTCAAATATTTTCTACTTGAACTCTTGGTATAAGCTCCTCTTCCCCCCTCCTTTAAAAAAATAGATTATTCTATTGGGGGCTCATACAACTCCCATCACGGTCCATACATACATCAATTACATGCAGACCACATTTGCACACTTGTTGTCATCATCATTCTCAAAACATCTTCCCTCCAGTTAGACCCTCAGTACCAGCTCCCCATATTCCCCCTCCCTATTTTCCCTCCACCATGAACCCTTAATATTTTACAAATTGTTATTACTTTTTCATATTGTACACTGTCCAATGTGCCCTTTCAATCATTTCCCTGTTGTCCTTACCCCAGAGAGGAGGTTCTATGTAGGTCCCTGAAATTGGTTCTCCTATTCTATTCCACCATCCTTCCACTCTCCCTGTATCACCACTCCCACCACTGGTCCTGAGGGATTATTTATCCTAAATTCTCCATGTTTCTGACTTTAGTGTACATCCCCTGATCTAGCTGGATTTGTAAGGTAGAATTGGGATCATGGTAGTTGGTGAGAGGAAGCATTTGAGGACTAGAGGAAAGCTGCATATTTCATTGTTACTATACTGCACTTTGACTGGCTCATCTCCTCCCTGCAACCCTTCTGTAAGGGGATGTCGCTTCACCTATGGATGGGCTTTGGGTCCCCAATCTGCACTCCCCCTCATTTATAATGATACAATTTTTAGTTCTTTGATGCCTGACACCAGATCCCTTGGACACCTTGTGGTCACACAGGCTGGTGTGCTTCTTCCATATGGGCTTTGTTGCTTCTGAGCTGGATGGTCGCTTGTTTACTCAAGCCTTTACAACTCCAGACACTATATCTTTTGATAGCCAGGCACCATCAGCTTTCTTCACCATACTTGCTTGTGCACACATTTGTCATCAGCAATCATATCAGGAAAGTGAGCATGCAATGTTATGATTTAGTTCTTAAAGTCTGATAATGGATCACTTTTACACCTCGTGGTCCCACAAGCTGGTATGCGTCTTCCATGTGGGCTTTGTTGCTTCTGAACTAGATGACTGCTTGTTTACTTTCAAGGCCTTAAGACCCCAGACACCATATCTTTTGATAGCTGGGCATCATCAGCTTTCTTCACCACCTTTGCTTATGCACACACTTGTCTTCAGTGATCGTGTTGGGAAGAAGAGCATCATGGAATGCCAATTTAATAGAGAAAAATGTGCTTGCACTGAGGAAGTATTTGAGTGGAGGTCCAATGCCCATTTGCTGTCCTAATACTAACCCTATAAGTATATGCACATTGATCTATTTCCCCATCATCATATATAAATATATCCACTTGTGTACATACCTGTATTTAGACCTCTATAAATGCCCTTTACCACCCCCCAGTTCTTTCCCCTTTTCCTTTTCCTTTCTTCCTGTCCCACTATCATGCTCAGCTTCATTTGGGTTTCAGTATTTTCTTTCTGTTACTTTACTCTTGATCAATCCCTATTGGACCTCTCACACTCACCTAATTACTGATTTTGAATTACTTGTTGTTCCCTTATCCCTGGACTGGTACACACCACTTCCTTTCCCCCTCTTCCCCATCTCCCATGCACCCCACCCCCACCGGAACCATCAGTCCCATCATTTTTGCCTCCAGACTGTTCATCCAGCCTATCTTATCTATATAGACCTGTGGAGATAACAATACATACCAAAAAAAGCATCCTAAAATGAAAAAAACCAAAGAAAATAAAACAATAACAACAAAAACCCCAACGTTCAATATATATGTAAAAAAAATGATAACAATATAAAACCTGTAAATAGTTTAAGATCTTATCACTGACCTCCAGGAGTGTCCCCTGGTTGAGTTACATGGGGTGCCACACCCTGGCCCCGAAGCATATCCTTGGCACTCCATCTGGAAATTCATGCTCTGTTGTATACCCTTAGTGTTTTGCCATGATGTGCACCACAGCTTTTTAATTCATTCATCAGTTGATGGAAATTTGGGTTGTTTCCAATTCCTTGGAATTGTGAACTGTGCCATGATGAACATTGGAACACAGATGTCTGGCCATGGTTTGTTTCTTACCTTTTCTTACCTTTCTTATATATGCTCAGTAAGGGGATTGCTGGGTCATATGGTTGCTCAATTTTAATCTGTTTTGGATATTGTCAAATCTGTTTTCACAGTGGCTGTACATACCTACAGGTCCACCAGAACTGGATGAGAGTTCCTGTTTCCTTACAGTCCCTCCAACACTTGTTGCTTTCTGATATTTTGAATTGGCTATCTTTGAGAGTGTTAGGTGATATCTCATTGTTGTTAAATTTGCATTTCTCTTATGGCTGTTGATCAGGAACACTTTCTCATATGTTTATTGGTCATTTGGGCTTCTGCCTCTGTGAAACTTCTGTTCAGGCCCTTTGCCCACCTCCTTAGTGGGCAGTTAGTTTTTTTCTTCTTGGAAGCTGTCAAAGTATTGTAGATTTTAGTAAAAAGCCCTTTGCCTGATGTGTCATTGCTAAAGATGTTTTTTCAGCCTGTGGGCTCTCTTATTACACTCTTGGTGAATTTTTTTGTTGTACACAGGTGTTTTATCTTCAGTATATCCCACTTGTCAATTTGTGGCTTCTCTGTGTTTGTGTCCTTTCCTATTTCTGGTAGCCTATGTAATCCCTGTGCCAAAGTTCTCACATTGGTCTCAATTCCCACATTGATGGCTCTAATAGTTTGGGGTTTTATGATGATTCACCCTGATTCTATTCTTGTGCATGGAGTGAGATAAGCATCTTGCTTCATTTTCCTATAGGTAGATATAAATTTTTGTCAGCATCTCTTGTTGCAGAGGACATCTGCTTCCCATTTGATATTTGGGATGCCCTTATCAAAGGTCTGTATGCTGATGATTTTATATTTGGGTTTTCAGTTCTTTTCCATTGGTCTGATTATCTATCATTATACCAGTACCATGTGGTTTTGACCACTGTGGCTGTATCATAGGTGTCTAAGTCAGGTAAAGCAAGCCCTCCCACTGTGTTCTTCTTCTTGAGCAGTATTCTGCTAATCCTGGGCTTCTTCCTTCTCCATATGAAGTTGGTAATCATTTTTTTCCATTTCATAAGGAAACATAAGGGAAGTTATATCAAAATTGGATTAAACTTATATAGTGTCTTGGATAGAACTGACATTAAAAGTCTGTTTTAAAATATACATTTCTTTTCTTGGGGGGCATAATAAAATATACATTTCCAAGACTGTTTTTAATATATAGAAAAAGAACCCAAAATCTTAGCAGGTGCTAAACTTTTTTTGTGAAAAGGGGGGTCACAGGTAGATGGTAAGTTTTCTTCTATGGGCTTATGGATCTCTTGGCAAGGAGAATATAGTCATGTTCTACACATCAACTCAAATCATTTTGAAGTCACATAACCAAGTTATGCATGACAATATATTCTCTAGTCCTTTAAAGATATTTTATTCAATTAATTTATTTACATTAAGACTAAAGTCATTGAGTATTCTTTTATTGCTGAGAAATAACAAACCCACTGCTGTCAAGACAATTCTAATTCTTAGCTACCCTACAGGACCAAGGAGAACTGTCTCTCTAAATCTTTAGAGAAACAAACAGGTTCATTTTCCTCCCACAGGCCATGTGGTGTGTTTGAACCAACAACCTGTGGTTAGTAGCTCAACACTTAACTGACCACACCACTGAGGTTCCATGTTATTGCTGTTAGCTACCATGAAATCAGCTCCTAAGTCACAGTAGCTTGACTTTGTTATGTTGGAATCTCACTAGGGACAAAGCCACTGATATATATTTATATTAAGAAAATGTCTCACACAATTTAAAAAATGGGTAAATCCAATCCATAGTTCAGCTAGTACGCTGGAGGCTTCCCCTGACTTGCATAACTGGTGGAGCTGATGAACTATATAGCTGAAGCCAAACCAGGACCCAGGATGATGGAGTAGGAAAGCCACAGGCTGATTAATGCAGAAGCAGGTGAATCCAAGGTCAAGCATGTCAGACTTGTGGCTGCAGAGTTCAATGAATCTGAGGCCAATAGGTTAGATGACAGACCCAATAGCACACTACGGATGACTGCAAGGGTCAGCATACAACATTGCAAGCCATTGGCTGAAGTCCAAAGAACTAGAGGTGGGTGATGCAGGTGCAAGATCTCGACCCCCGTAAGAAGCAAAAGATTGTGCAAAAGAGTGTCCCAATATAGAACATAGCCTCCCACCAGATGGAGCTTCATTGCACCATAATCTTCTCATGTCAGGTCCCACTATGGATCAGCAAGTAACCACTATGCTACCAGGGTTCCTTTGACACTAGAAGAAGAGAAAAATAAAACTACCTGACATCCTTTCATGTTCTAAAAGTAGATCAAGCCTTTGCTGTCTGATCAAACCCTGAACCAAAATATAGTGACCTAGACATATGTGAAAGAGTCCTTGTGGTACTATCAGTTCAGCATTTGGCATGGAGGTAGAAAAACCTGTGATCCACTTCTAGGTAGCCTGGAATACCCTATGCATGGGTTCTACTCTGCCACATGGGATTGCTTCAAACAAAAAATGACTGGACAATGCCCAATAGTAGTATGTAAGTGTGGTTATTGTGAAACTGAACTAAGAAGCTCAATGGAAAATGATCCTGTCGATCAGACTCCCCTCTTGTGAACTCTGAAGCCAGATCACCTGTAGCAGTTACTACTGTCAGTCTTCATGGTCCATCTCTGACATATAGTGCCCCATGCAGAACATAATCAAATGCTGCCCTGGCCTGGGTCACCCCCACGGTCATTATTCTCCATGGATTTCACTGGCTGATTTTTTGAAATCGCTTGCCAGGACTTTCTTTCCATACCCATGTAGTCTGGAAGCTCTGCTAGAACCTGTTTAGTATCATAACAACACACGATCCTCCACTGATAGATGAGCAGTGATTGCACATGGGGTACACTGGCCAGGAATCAAGCCTCAGTCTCCCACATGGAAGTCGAGAATGGCTAGAATTCTCTGCATACTGCATACATGCCTCACAGTCACTGTTAAACTTCAGAGTCTGGTTCTGTAGATCCATAGGAACATCAGAAGAATTTTAGTTGCTGTGTTTCTAGCACTCTCCCTAGGGGTGCTGATGCTACTGGTCTGTGGACCGAAGGTTGAGTAGCCTGGATGAGGATGTAGCTATGGATGATTGCCGATTCCATTTGGAGGAGGATTCTTTCTTAATGGCAGAGCAGGATAATTGGTCTCAAACTCAAGCCCCATGCAGGTATCTCAAGAGGTGTCTACTACAATTAGGGACTCTATATAATATGTGATCTTATTAATATCCTTATTTCTTATACTTTGTTTATGAAGCCAAGCGCCATGTAAAAATTAAAAGTCTTCAGAAACTCTGCCAAGGATGGTAACGTACTGAGTGTGTGTCTTTGTGCACGATGTGGGAACCTCACGACCTGCCCGTGATAGAGAAAACTGTCTCTCTGTTTCATTTGTTTCTTCCCAACAGAGAGCAAATGGGTTAGAGCCTCAATATGACCATGCAGCTGCCAGTGGGTCCTGCCAGCATGCCAGCTTCTGCCTGGGTGGCTTTTCTGGTGAAGGAGGCCTCGCCCAGCCTCCTGGGCTCAGCATCTCCTGACTGCTGCTTTCTGCCCTTTGCTCAATTCTAAGAAGGACCTGCCTCTAGTTTCCAGTACCAAGTCCATCCATGCCCCTGTTGGTAGATCAAGTCAGAGAAAGATCTCCCAGTGGCAGCTGTTTCTTTGTCTTCAGAGGTCACCATGGGATCCCGGCCCTGGTCAGACTGGGTATGGAGTAGGTCTGTGTCTAGAAGCTGGTGGTCTTAGCCATTGGCAGGGGATGGACACTCGAGCTTTGGGATTCACATCGGGAAATAGCTCTCCTCTGACGTGACCATATTCTTCCTCTACTTCCTCCCCACTCTCCCCTGCCCAAATGTAGGTGGTTCCCACCTCGCGGGTCTCGCATAGTCACCCTTTCTCCTCTTCCACACACCACCTGTCTTTCCTGATGGATGTTCTCACTTGGCTGGTGAGAAATCGTATTGATTCTCCTAAGATCTCGAGTCCAGAGTCCATGGAGATGAGGTAACTCACGCAGGTCATCTGCCCTTCGGCATCCACTTGGATGTTAAGCCTTTAAGGAATGGTTTTCCTAAAGTCATTTTCATGTCAAACATTAGCTTAATAAGCAATTTAAAATGAAAAACCCTGTGTTCTTCCGGGTAGACTAGAGGAACAAATTCAAGGACACACATATCGATATAAGGAAAGGGGTTATATACAAAAGGAATGGGACATGGAGAAAGCATCCCAGTCCAGTCCAGTCCAAAGTCATAAGTCCGATATTAGCCCATATGCCTGAAATCAGTCTATAAAATCTTCTTCCAACTAATGAAGTCACAGGTCAGTGGGTGCAGAATCCCGATGCTGGCAGGGCACCTCGCCTCCAGGGCTCAGGGTCCATCAACAGCAGAAGCAACTCATCGCTGGCAGAGGTCTCCATCTGGCCGCCCCAGCTTCAGAGGTCTGGCTCCATTAGGGCAAAGCTGTGTGGTCTCTCTGCCATTTCCTCCAGCTTCTCGAAAATTGCCAGCTTATCTTGTCCGTGATTAATCATCTCTCTAACTCCCAAAAACTGGGGAAGATAGCTTCTCATCTTTATGAGGGAAATATCGCGAGGTTTCCCAGAAGTCTCAGGAGAAAGCCATGCCCACATAGAGGTCTCATTGGCTACTCAATGGCTATCTCCAGATTAACAGGCTAGACTCCATCCCTACATTTCAATCATAAAATTAACATAAGCAGATGACTGCCACAAACCCCAACAGCAACAACAGCAAAAGAAACAAAAGCTTCTTCTGGGCCAATTCTCTCACAAAGCAACTTTATATAGAGTTTCCAAAAACGTAAATGTCGATAGGAGGAGATATCTTCCTCTTTGTCCCATACAGCAGCTGGTTGTTTGAACTGCCAATCTTAGAGCTAGCACCCGATACTTAACCTGACTTAGCTCCTTAGTCAGCAATTTAACCCAAGCAAAGCAAAACAAGGCTAAAAACCACTACTGTTGAGTGGATTCTGACTCTCGGTGGCCCTATCGGACAGAGTGGAACTCTCCTTTAGGATTTCCAAGACTATAAATCTTCATGGGAGCACGCAGCCTCATCTTTCCCCTTCCAAGTGGCTGGTGAGCTTGAACTGCCAACTTTGCTGCCCAGAGACTAACCAACAGTGCCACCCGGTCTCCTTAGTTGGCAGTTTAGCAGAGATGACTTTATCTTAGGCATTGGGATCTTGCAGTAAATTAGTGATGTGCAATTTGTTTAAAGGAACAGAAACCCCAGGGTCTGACTAGAAAATGAATAACTTGTCCTTAGTAACTCTGTTTCTACAAGACGTGGACCCTAAAACCCTTTGAAATCTCTTGCACTTTTAAAGTTGACATGTAAAACATATACTATAAGGTTAAGTGGTTGAAAATAGTTGAAATTTATGGAATACTTTCCTTTGTATTGTAAATATTGATGTTTACAACTAAAAACAGAGACCACTCTATCTTTTCCAAGTGTCCAATTACACGGTATAGTAAATTAGGCATATCATCATCTGTTTACTAAGAAATGAACAAGATTTCCTTCAGGTCAGCAGTTTTATACCATGCCCTACACATATCTTTTCATATTCCTTTTTATCTTATTCTGTGTTTTCTAGAGGAGCAACACCAGTGAGAGATATATGAGTCGCATACACAGAGAAATTTACTTCAAGAAAATGGCTGTGCAATTGTGGGTGCTAGGGCATCCCAAACCTGTGGATTAGATGATAGAAAGAATACCTCTGCTGGCTCACTTGGCAGAGTAATCCAAAATCTGTAAGTCAGGTGGCAAGCTGGAGGTTTCTGCTGGATCAAGGGGTTGCAAGGATTGGCATATCCAAAAGTTTCAGGTTAGGAAACGTCTGCGGGGTTATATCCCTAGAACAAGAGTTATCTTTTTGAGCCCTGCCTTCATTTGATATCTTGAAGGTTTTTTTGGGGAGGGGCGGGGGCATCACTGCCCTCTGGTGGTGGGAGTAAGAGGCTCAGCCTTTGCTTCTGTGGAGCCACTGCTGGAATTGAGCTTCCATCCCAGTGGGCCGCAGTCCCGCACACAACCACTATGCCACCGGGCTCAGCAAAGTTTTTTATACTCTAGTACATGACATCAGGATTTGAAGAAGGCTCCCTCACAACCTGTAATATCTAGATGACACAAACCTGCAAGCGGAAAGTGAGGAGGACTTGGAGCACTTACAGATGAAGATCAAGGTCTACAGCCTATAGTCTGGCTAACAACTCCGTATAAACAAACAGAACCCCCAACCAATAGACACCATGGTGACAAACAGAAAGCTTGAAGTTGCCAAGGATTTCACTTTGCTTGGCTCTAGAATCAACACTCATGGAAGCAGCAGTCAAGAAATGAAACAATGTATTGCATTGGGCAGATTGGCTACACAAAGTCTCTCTAAAATGTTAAACAGCAAAGATGTCACTTTGAGGACTAAGACACTGACTCAAGCCATGGAATGTTCAATCACTTTATGAGACATGCTTAAACTGGACAATGAATCAGAAAGCCTGTAGAAAAACTAACTGATATATTTGAATTATGATTTTATATATATATGTATATATGTGTGTGTATACACACACACACACACACACACTGTGTACTTCCAAAAGTACAAATCAATCTGCCTAGAGGAAGTACAGCCAGAATACTTTTTAGTAGAAAGGATGGTGAGACTTTGTCTCGCTTAACTTTGGACATGCTACCAGGAGAAACCAGTCCCCGGAGAAGGACATTGCGCTCAGTAAAGTCAACGGAAAAAAAGGAAGATTGTCATTGAGATGACTGCAGCAACTGACACAAAAGTAGCTATGGCAAAGATGACACGGGGCCAGGCAACGTGTGGTTCTGTTGTTCATGGGACCTCTATGAGTAGAACCTGACTCAGTGCCATTGAACAACAACAACAACGACAGTACAATGAGCTCCCCTAAAAACACCTTACCTGGCTAATGGTGACACTGACTCATGGTGACCCCACATGTGTCAAAGTAGAACTGTACTCCACAATCTGAATAGTTGAAAGTATGAGTCTATCTTCAGGATTCTCTTTGGCTCTGACCCTCAGTGGACTTGAATTCCCAACCTTTGCTAAGCACTCAAGCACATAAACCATGGCACCACTCATGGGCTCCTTCTACTTAGACAATATGGGTTTCATGAAAGAGGGTAAATTTCTTGACCCTGTGCCTCCCAGACAGAAAAGTTGCAGGAATGAATGACTGCATACTGAAGTCCAGGCACTGGAAATCAATTCCCTAAAACCATCTGTGAACTCTTATGTCCTTGGAACATGTTGCTGTGCCTCAAGCAGTTCAGGCCTCTACACTGGTCTGGATAAGAGAGCTGTGTTGTGTCCTGAATGAAGCTCCAGACCCAGCTCCCACTATTTCCTGCTTTTCCTATTGTCCTGTGTTTCCCAACCTCATCACCAGGACAGAAAGGTCATGCCTCTGTCCTTTTGTAGTCTCTTCCTGACTCTCTTTGATACTCAAAAGAAAGAGTGTACTAACAGAGGAATGATTTAATTTCCAGAGGGGGAGGGACAGGAATCAAGTGATAGGTTCCTATTATTATTTCTCCAGATGTGAGCTTCAAAGTGCACATGGGTTTCAAGAATCAAGAATGGAGAGTGGGGGTAGGGTGGAAAAGAGTTACTAGACTCACAATAAAAGCTGATCAAACTTAGGTCTTGGATCAGGCTACCTTAAGCTGAGGAGAAAATGGAAAACATCTTTTTTAAAAATAGTTGCCACCTTTCAAGAAGTCCTCAGTCATTTTCTGTAAGACCTGATGAGCTCATCCGATGTTGCGGCTAAATTGCAGCCACGTATAATTAAGTTCTGTCTTGCCGTGGCTCTGCAGTAAGATAATGCAGTGCTTCCCCTCCCGACACTTCACTGTGGGCGGAGGAGGGCAGGAGAAAATAGCTCCCAAACATTCCTCCAGCTACTTCTCTGTTTCACAGGGACAACACTGGACTTTATAGAGGGGAAGAGATGCTATTTCACCTTACTGGATTTACATACTTACCACTCTAATTTTCACCACAGCCTGCCATAGTAGTATAATTATCCCAATTTTGCAGATAAGAAAATTCAGTCTTGGAGTTGTTCATAACTTGTTCAATAGGGACATGAAGCATCCTAGCCATGGCACCTGGCTCTCTTGATTACAGAAACAAAGCCTTTTTTCTTTTTCAAATTTTCAAAATTTACAAGGGTGGCAAGAGCCCCCCAAAGTCGGTGGTGACTTTGTGGGTCAAGGTTGAGACCGTCTCTTGTGGTAAACACTTTCAGCCTTGGAAGCCCTGTTTAGAGTTGCAAGACCGAGGTATCAACTCTGTGGTGAGGTTGTTTTTAATTTGGACGGGGGCAGAGTACCGTGAGCAGCGTAAGCATGTGCTTACTCGTGTCCACTTATGCATCTGCAGTGAAGTTTCCCGTGTGTGTTTCTCACTACGCCCTCTTCATTGAATGACCCACTCGGCTTTATTCTGCTGGTGCCATTCATTCTTGTCTAGGTGGTGATGGCCCATGGTGACTCCAAGTGTAACCGAATGAAATGCTGCTCAACTCTGTGCCATTGTCATCATCGTTTGAGTACATTGTGGTGGCTAAGCCCCATCCCCGCTCTAATCTGCTTAGCACTGTGCCACACCTTGCCCCCTGAACTTGGGCATAAAAGATATTGCCACTGGCTACTGAAATATGTCTCAATATAGCCTAAACTTAACCTGTTTTCCTGTTCTTTCCTTCCTGATAACCTTTTTCTTAAGAAGTCTTCACCCTCAGAGGAAGTACCCCACTGTAGCCAATGAGATCTGGTTATGACCAGATCTGGTTCAGCAAACATGTACAGCAAGGGCAGTGACAACCTACAGCCGACCCTGGAACAAAAGAACTTTCGTGAAGGATCAAATGTCTTCAGAAAGACATCACCAGACCAACTTGGACAGTATTTAGAAGTGAGGAGTCTGACAAGGCACTCCCTGGTCAAGAATCACAACCCTGCTCCATTACATATTCATGATCTTTCCTTGGAAATCTATTGCATATTCATGATAACATAATTTTACTTCCTGTTTTACACATACAGAACTCCAAATTCTCCTTTTTCAGAGACTTGCTTTGGTAACTGTTCCCCAGACTTGATCCTAGTTTGATCAAAGTAAGACCTTCCTTCACTTCCCCTCACTGTGAAGATGTCCAGATGAGGCCTGAGTTGGCTGGTGAGTCAACCCAGCTCAGTGGGACTTCTCTTGTTTTCACTGGCCCTCATTCAAACACAGCGCCCTTTTCTAGTGCTTGGTCTTTCCTAATGGCACATAGAAGGTAATTGTCGAAATCTCACCCTCCTTGCTTCTTTGTGTGTGTGTATTTCTGTATAATGTGTTTTTCTTTTTTAAAAGATCATTTTATAGGGGGCTCATGCAAGTCTTATCCCAATTTATACATCTATTGTGTCAAGCACATTTGTACATTTGTTGCCACGATCATTCTCAAAACATTTTCTTCCTACTTGAGCCTTTGCTGACAAGCAGCATTCTGGTTGTATCTCTTTGGCAGTTTGCGTTACAAGGAAGAATAATGTGTGCATAACTGGAGGCAAAGGGTCTGATCTTGCTGCTTAGGGGCAGACAGAGCCATGTGGCAGGGTACTTGGCACCCATGCAAAGCAGAATGCGTGGGCTTTGGGATTCACAGCAGTGTCAGGTACATCACTTTTGTATTTTAACTTCTGCAGGACTGTATGCCAGTGTCTGAAAGATTAACATAAAGGAAGAGACAAAGAAGGAAAACAAACCACACCATCAAATCTGACACATAAGGAGCTGACGACTTTATCTTTCCACCACGGAGCCACCGGTGCGTTTGAACTGTTACCTTTGCAGGTTGAAGTCTGAAACTTGCCTGACAGGGCCACTGGGGTTCTTCGAATCTTTACCTTGGATAAACAGAAGGTCACCACAACCATGGCATCCTGACTTCTAACTAATAAAAATCATTGAAATTTAAACATAAAAATTATTTGGAGCAGTTATTCAGTCTGCACGTAAGAAGACTATTTTGATTCCAGAAGAAGGAAAAGGCTTCCAGAAGCCAGGTGTGCTGAGCCTTACAAAGAGAAGCAGTAGATGTTATTGTTACCTGCTGTTGCGTGGACCCTGCCTCACAGTGACTCTAAGTACAACAGAGCAGAGCACTACCTGGTCTGGAGCCATTCTCCCAATTGCTGTGCTTGAGCCCCTTGTCACAGCCACGGCACCAGTCCATCTCATTGAGCGCCTTGTGAGAGCCTTTTGCTGGCACTGGCTCCTCCTGATGACAAGAGGAGAGGAATGGAAATCAGAAAAATGAACCATAGGCTCATCCTGACCTGATTAATTGAAACCTGCCCTTCCTCTTTTACTAAGACCAAGGAATATTCTTTCTGCTCCTCCACAGAGCATGTGTTTTCACACTTACAAATAAACCTGACTTGAACAAGAAAGAAAAAAAAAACACTGGGAAAAAGAAAGGTGCTGTCTAATTGATCTTACCAAGGATTGCTTTAAAGTGAGTATTTGCTTTGGTGCATAAGAAAACTCTCAAATCAAAGCTTGAGATGTGCTTATCGATGCCCCTCTTTGACACATATGCCCAGAGCAGGCAAACGTGCAGGACGACACAGCATTGCTGGCAGCAGGGAGTCAAGCCATAGGATCCCTGGGGGTGGGTTATCCATGGGATTGTTTGCTGCAAGATCACACATTCCAAACCATCAGTCACTCTGTGGGAGGAAGATGAAGACTTATGGGGAGTTTGATCTGATCCTACAGGGTCTTCATGAGTCAGAATCAACTCTGTGGCAGTGAATTTGGTGGGTAAGACCCTGCTTCCTGGGCAGGAAGGGGTGGCAGAAGTTGTCCACAGGGTCTTCAAAATCGTCTTTTCTCTCTTTAAATTGTATGACTGTCTAAAAGGTTTGCTGGAAGAGTGAAGGATGTTTCCTCTGGGTTCAGATGAACAAGCAACTTTCTGGGAGGTAGAAAAGCTACAGGTTCCCCCAGCAGATGTATATAAGCTGATCTGAGGTTGATGTGTACTGGCAGTCATTAGGGTATGAGGAGGCAGGGTGCAATTTGTTTCTTCTTTCCCGGTGTTTATCTTAAAGTGATCTTCCTTAGGTTAATTTCTAAGGACAAAAAGGGCAGCAACAATAATGCTCACAGCAGTTAAGTTGATTCTGACTCACTGCGATTGTATAAAAAAGGGTGGAGCTGTCTCTGTGGGTTTCTGAGACTGTAAATCTTTATGGAAAGAGAAAGCCTCATATTCTCCCCACCGATTTGTTGGTGGGTTGGAACTGCCAACCTTCTGGTTAGCAGCCCAACATGTAACCCACTATGCCATCAGCGTGCCTTCATAACCAGGGTCTGATCAAGCTCAAGGGTAAACTGTAGGGATACAAACTGACCTTTAGGCCATTACACAGGAAGTACTGTTTCCAGACTTCACTAAAAACAAAGCTCCACTGAGAATCCTCAGCCCAGAAATGGGAAAGATGAAATGATACTGGTGATGGGGTCCTAAGTCACGTGGGTGCCCAGGAAAAGTCACTTTCACTCATTGTTCTCAGGTTCCTCATTTAATAAAGATAGCTGGACTAGGGAACTCTTAAGATCCTTCTGAATTCACTTCTTGTGACGCTGCTAATTTTGATTCAGTGATCAGAAACCTCTTTTAAGCACATGCTTCCTGAGGTAGATGAGGGAGAGACTTGAAAATTCTCAAGACCCAACTATTTTAATTTAAGTGAAACCTATTTAAAAACCTCCTCAGAAAGAGTAAAGATTTCAGGAGGGTAGGGGGAGGGAAAGGGGAGAAAGTGGGAGAAGAAGGAATGGACTGCAATGATGCCAGAACTATCCCCTCAAGAGGGACAAATACAGGATAGTAGGTGAGGTGATTGAATGGGTGGTGTAATATATGTATAAATAATAATAGTATATAGTATATGAAGGATTTGTGGCAGTGTTAGGATGGGGAGCGAAGGAATAAAGAGGAGCTGATATCAAAGGGCTCAAGAAGAAAGATAATGTCTTGAAGTTGTTGATATCAATATATGTGCATGTCCACTGATATAAAGGATGTATGGATGGTTATAATATATGTAAGAGCCCCCGATATTTTAGAAAAAGAAACGCCTTAGTCTTCAGGCAAAAAACAAAACAAACTGAGAAGCAAATAATTGGCAATCCATGTACAATATACTTTATGTATGCACATATAAAGAAAGAAAATCAGAATATCTCTGCTTTCCCTGTCCTTAACCCCCAACCCACCTCTGAGATCAATGTCACGTAAGGCAAAGCTGAGCAAACTGCAAACTCTTATTTCCATGTTCAAATCCCAGGAAAATGCCTTCTTTGTAATAAAATTGATATTGATCCCAGTCCCCACCTCCGAAATAATGATTCAGAGTCCCTGGGGAGGAGACCCTGAAGTCTGCATTGTAAAATCTTGATGTGTCATGTCTTGCATTTGGGAATGTTCCAGCAGCAGAGATGACTATGTATGGTGACTCCGATGAGCTAATTAGAGCACTTAGTGTTTTATGAGTATTTCGATAAGTGTGGGTTGAGAGAGAGAGACAGGGAAACCATTAGGGGGGGGTGTGGTGAGAAGTGGTGCAGTCTGAGCCAGGTGATGTTGTCAGATGTGTTGTCATCAAAACGACAGCCTATAAAGTTCTCATGCAGTCTTTCAGCAGAAAGTTGTAATTTTTGTGAATTTGCTGTCTTAGTTATAATAACTTATTTTTTAGGCCTAGTTTACAAATGTCAATACATCTACAAGGTTAAAACTCTAGGTTAAAGTTAGAACAGAAAACAATAAATGTCAGAGACGACTGGAAACCTCATATACTGCTAGAGGGGTCGTAAAATGGTGCAATCACTGTAGAAAGAAGTGTGACACTTTCTTACAAAGTTGGCAATACCACACAATCCAACAAGCCCTCTACTTGGTCTATATTCTAGCAAAACAAGAGCCAGGACACAAGTAGATACAGGCACATTTATGTTTATCTCAGCACTACTCACAATAGCCAGATAGGTAGGAACACCTACATGGTCATAATGGAAGAAGGGATGACAGACGCATGAGGTTAAAGAGGAGCAATGACTGCAAAATGCCTCAGAAATGGATGAGCCTGGAGGACATTCCTCTGAGTAAAACAAGTCAATCACTAAAGTGCAAACATGGTAGGAAACACTCGTATAAAAAGTCAACAGGAGATTTTCATTCTAAAAGAATCATTCTTTCACAGTTACCAGGAATGAGGGGAAGAGAGAGAGTAAAATACTGACTAGTACTAGAGACTAATTAGAGACTAGTATATACACATGTGTACTTGTGTAAAAGGAAGGCAATACACAGAGGAAGGTCCATCCAAAGTGATGGAGACAGGGGGAGAGACTCTGGGAGGAAGGCAAGAATTAAAGGCAATAGATGTAATATTGTAATATTGGGAGACTATGGCCCTTGGTCATGCTTCACTTCTGGAACTGAACACACTCTTGGGACTCACTCAGTGCTCAGCCATACAACATGAACCAAATCAACAGGAGAGCAGAGTGCTGTGTTTAGGTTTTTGGAGAAGGGACTAATAACACCAGTGAGATATCATGCCTTAGAATAGCCGACCATTTGAGATAAAAAAAGGACAGCATTTACCCAAGGACAATGTTAGGAAAGAGGAGGAACGGAATCAGGAACTTCAGGGAGGAAGTGATGGGACCTTGTGGGACATGCCATAAGGGACAAGAAATAAAATGGGTATGAATTGAATGGAAAATGGATCTGATCTGGAAATCTTTACCCAATTCACAATAAAAAGTTATAAACAAACAAACAAAAAAACCCTATTTGCTCATCTGCATTTTGAACCTTCTCATGTGCTCTAATCAGAGCTCTCATTATTACTCACTTCCAAAGATGCTTAAAATTATGTGGCTTCTTCTGCATATGTTACAAGCTGTTGCTTAAGTTGCTACTGGTGCTTTTAAGGTTGCTGATGTTGTCAACATTTCTAGTATGTTTTAGCTATAATGTGGTAATTAAAAGTAAAGACTAAAGTGGTAATTAAAAGATAAAGAGAGCTGAGCCCTGGTGGTGCAGTGGTTGTGTGCGGGACTGCGGCCCACTGGGATGGAGGTTCAATTTCCGCTCACAGGAGCAAAAGCTGGGCCTCCTACTCCCACCACCAGGGCAGTGATGCCTTAAAAAAAAAGATAAAGAGAAGCATTTTAGAAAGCTTTCCACTCAGCTACTAATATATATATATTATAACTAATAATATAATATAGAAAATTTTTCTAAAACAATGTTGTTGTTAGTTCTCATATAATCTAAGAAATATTACATTGAAGCCATTTACAACTATTTATAATCTAAGATGTCTCTCTGGTGTTTTTTTTAAAAGAAATTAGAAATTGTGCATTGGGATAAACTTCTATCATGTAAGCACTCTTCTGACCCTGTGTCTATGTCAGTATCAATAACACGGATGTAAGAATCTTTGGAATTTCCTCAGTCTTTGGAACATATCTCTGCTCCCCAAATTTGCGAATCATACATTAATAAACTTCAAGCACTTGCTATTGTGGACTTAATATAATTTTTGTCTGACAAGTTAGAGAAAGCCCCTGACAGTGTGCATCAGCTTCCATTCTAGAGTGGTTCCTTCACCACTAGAATGAATGGCATTTTTAAAAAATTCTTGTGTGAACCTCTGTTATTCTGGGAAGACTGGAGAAAAAATTTCATAAACACTCACTATGTGTATAAGAAAGAGTTTTATATAAAAGAGCAATTGTATATTGAGAAAACATGCCAGCCCAGTCCAGATCTAGTCTATAAGTAAGATATTAGCCCCCTAAGTCTAATACCAATCTATAAAGTTCTCTTTATAGAGACTCATGGAACACATGCAAAGACACTGAATGCAGAAAGATCAAAGGTCGGTGGGTGGAAAGTCTTGTGGATCCAGTGGAAGTAGAAACATCTCAGCACTGGCAGGGTTTCTATGTGACTCTGGCTCCATTAGCATAGCTCCATGTGTCTTAGCAGGAAGACCAAGCAGAGAGTGTGCTATCATCTCTAGGAATAAAGCCTTCTTAGAGCTCTTTGGCAAGCTAGGTCTTTGAATCTCAGAGTTTTTTGGTATCAAATCCCAACCCAAACCAAACACATTGCTATTGAGTCAATTCCAACTCCCAGTGACAGAGCAGAACTGCCCCCTCGGGGTTTCTAGACTGTAAGTCTGTCCAGAGGCAGATTGCCACATCTTTCTCTCATGGAGCAGTTGGGGTGTTGGAACTGCTGACCTTTTGACTAGCAGAAAAACACTTTAAGCAGTCATCACTTGGTCTCTCCAGTGTCAAATAAGATGACTCGACTGCTTTCTTTCTGCCTTATTACCCCAATTCCTAAGAAGATCTCCTTCTTTGGTTTTTCTGCTAGACTATCTCAACCTATTAGATAGCCCACAGATGGAGTTTGTTTGAGTGAAGGGCCCAGCCTTGGGCTAATCAACTATGGTCAGGGAAGGCTAGCTTGGAGATAGTTGGAGGATAGAGCTTAAGAAACATGGTCCCAGGGGTAAACATGGAAGTGATTTACCAGGAAACATAGCAGGAAAAATGGATAGAGAACTGAGGATGTGAGCCTAAAAGGGAAATAAGGTGGAGCAGGAGTGTGGGATCAAGCAAAACACCTGGGAGAGTAACCGTGGTTTGGTTCCACCAGGGAACTCTAAAGTAAGGTATCTTTCACCATCAGAGGCAAAGGAACAGGGGGATTTATAGCCCCGAACCCAGCAGTCAAATTCAGACAAGTCAGACTTGCTGTCGTTGAATCAATGCTGACTCACAGTGATGTGGAAAGTCCAGTCTTTCTTGCTCGGAGAACAGCTGCCCGTGTGGGTCACAGCCCCACGTGTCACCACGTCACTGCCAGGGCACCTGCAGCCAAATCATCAGTGGAAAACTAGTTCAGTGCTCAACTAGCCTAAAGATGGGTGCTTCAAATCACCCAGAGATGCCTTGGAAAATAGGCCTACCCGTCGGCTTCTAGAAAGTCAATCTTGAAAATCCTATCATACTCATCACCCACTGCCATCAAGTCACTTCTTATTCATGGCAACCCTAGAGAAGTTGTATTTGTCACATGAGACCCCTATGACCCCACCACTTCAATGATCACAAACACCGGCTCTTCAGTTTCCCATTAAGGACTGAATCTATCTATCTATCTTTCTTTCTTTCTATCTATCTATCTATCTATCTATCTATCTATCTATCTATCATCTATCTATCATCTATCTATCTCTCTATCATCTCTCTCTCTCTCTATCTATCTATCAATCATCTATCATCAATCTATTACCTATCATCTCTATCTATCATCTATCCAAACTAACTAACTCACTGCCATCCAGTCAGTTCTGACGCATGGGAACCCTATAGGACAGAGTAGAATGAATTGTCCCAGTGGGTTTCTGTGACCATAAATCTTTGCAGAAGTAGAAGGCCTCATCTTTCTCTCACTGAGCGGCCAGTGGTTTGGAACATCTGAACTTGCAGTTAATTAGTCCAACATACAACCTGGTAGGGCTGTCCCCAGTGAGCATAAATTCCTGGGGGTTTCTTGCTTTTCTTGGGTGAGCAAACTGCATTTGGGAGGTCTACTGGTCTCATCTGCAGTGGTCACACAGATGGTGCAGGGCGGGACCACGTTTTCTTCAGTTGTGCATGGGATCACATGAGTAGGAGCTGGTTGGATGACTGCTAATCACAGTAGCAACAATAATAGGAATCCACTGTGGAGAAGACAAATATGAAGAATTTGCATTCAAGGCAATGGCAAAAGGACCTGAGGACTGTGGGCTACAGACCTGATACCACCTATTATAGCCATCTCACGAGCTAGTCGCTGTTTCTCACCAACAAAATTCTTTCCAGTGGTAGCTGTTCCCAGCAGCTAATTCTTCTTAACTAATACAGATTCGATGTATTTTCAGAGCCAATTCTGAGGGGCTTCAAAAAATTCATGGATAAATAGGCATAAAAGATAATGAATGCGGGTTTCCATGGATTTTATGAAATCCCTCTTATAGAGCATCTGTCATAATAAGCACCAATTATTTTCTCTCTGCTTGAAAAGTAACAGTTCTTTAACTCCATCTTTGCAGTCTTAGAGCACATGTTACAAAATGGCCCCAGATCCTAAACATGTCAGGTCTTTCCAAAGGCTTGTATGTACTTCCTCTATTTTGTTGTTTTTTAAATATATAGTGTGAAATATAATTCATAACTACCCCAAGTCCAATGTTTACCATTTAATGACTCTTAATAACATTAAACCAAATCCCACTCTCCACCCTTTTAAGTGTCCTGCTTATGAATTTCCTTTGCGTCCTCCTTTAGAGAGTCAAGGAATCTTGGTGGCATAATGGGTTATGCACTGGGCTGCTAATCAAAAGCTCAGCAGAAACACAACCTGCCCCAAGAAAGAAAGGTGACACTTGCGGCTCCTGTAAAGAGTCACAGCCTTGGAAACCCACAGGGGCAATTCTACTCCGCCTGATGGGGTTGCTATTAATGACTCAATGGGAGTGAACTGGTTTTTGGTTTAGTTAATCAAAATCTCCTTATTTGAATCATTTGTGCTATTGTTGTTGATGATGATTAATTTATGACATAAGATTGTCAATGAATACCAACCCCTCAGCCAAACCCAGTGTGGTTGAATCAATTCTGAGGACCTTCTAAATGGAAATTTCAGTTTGAATTTCACGGGTTCCATGATCATATGAGAAAAGTCTTCCAACAAAGGCCACATGGTATCAGATGATCAAAAATAATTACATCAATTCAAAGGAGAGTGATCAGAGTGGAGACCCAATGCCCATCTGTTGATAATACCCTGACAGAAGGGACACACGGAAGGGATGATTCCTCCAGGGTGCAGTGCAGCATGGACAGAACACAACATTCCTCCATTTCTTTAATGCTTCCTCCCTCTACGGTCGTGGTACCAGCTCTACCCCTCAAATCCTGCTAGCCTGGATTATGTACCATGGTACAGTTAAGTGTTTTCGACACATGGAATCCAGGAGAGATAAACCCCTCAGAAACAGTAATGGAAGTAATACAATGAGGGTATAGGAAGTGAGAGGGCAGGGAAGGGGTATGGATTGCAATGATGGATATATAATCCCCCTAGAGGGGACAAATAACAGAAATGTGGGTGAAAGGATACATTGGATGGTATTTTATATATCTATATAGGTATAATTTATTAGGGATTCACCAGGGTGGTTGGGTGCAGGAGGAAGGGAATAAAGAGGAGCTGATATCAAAGACTCAAGAAGAAAGAAAATGTTTTGAAAATGATGACAACATCTGTACAAGTTCACTTGATATAATTGATAGATGGATTGCTATAATGTCTGTAAGGGTCCCCATAAAATGACTAAAAAAAACCCCTAAAAAAACCCCCAAAAGTATTCAGGTCATGGAGACTAATTAATTGTCTGGCTATCCCATTTGCTGTAGTGATTGCACCTTACTCCATAATGAAGCAAACTCACCTGATAACTCCAGTCTGGGCTACTTCTTCCTTAAGTAGCATTTCTTTTTTTTTTGGCATCACTGCCCTGGTGGGAGTAGGCAGCCCAGTCTCGCTCCTAGAGAGCTGCTGCTGGATTTGAACTACCCACCCTGTGGGCCACAGTTCCGCACACAACCACTGCACCACTGGGGCTCAGCCTAAGTAACATTTCTTATGGGAAGAAAAATAAGTAGCCTCCCCACTAACCTACATAGATGTAGGTACAATTCTTTATGGACGCTTCCAATATCACTCACAAATGAGCACTTAAACTTTGCCCAACTTTCTGGAAAAAAATTGAATAGATTATTTAATAGGCTAATTCTAGAACAATGTAGGTTCTATGGAAAATAGAGTCTATCACAAACATTGAACTTGTGGTCCTGCCCAAACATTCTACCCATATCTTTTAGAAAACTTTACCTTAATATTAGCTCAAATGCATAAGTCAAACTTGTTATATTTTTTAACTGTTTTAAGTTTTAAATGACATCTGTACCCTCCTTGCTTTTATTGATGAAAATTGGTCTGTGGTGCCAAATTTTCAAAATCACTTTTATTTTCAGTTCTTCTCTTTTTACTTTTGGCAGAACAAGATCACACAGTCTGCCTTATCTCATGTAACTATCAGGTGCTTTATGCACAAGTGGCCCCTGTGTACAACAGAAAAAAATCACTGCTCAGTCCTGCTCCAGGTTCATGGTTATTGTAATGTGTGAGTCCATTACTCTAGTCACGGTGTCAATCCAGTTCACCGAGGGATTTCCTCCTTTTTGACGACCCTCTGATTTACCAGCTGTGATGTCCTTCTCAAGCTTCTGGTAACGGGTCCAAAGCATGTGAGATGAAATCTTTGCCATTCTCACTTCTAAGGAGCATTCTGGTTACCGTCTATTTCTTTCAAGACAGAGTTGTTTATTCCTCTGGTACTCTGAGATGTATTTCATCTTCACCGAGACCATAGTTCGCATGTTCTTCCTTTGTTGCGTCTTGAATGCCTTCCCAATGGAGGGGTTCATCTGCTGGAGCTATATCAGATTATTTTCTGCTGCTGTTCTTAATGCTTCCAGGGGAGAGTTCCTCTGAAGTGAACTGTTCCTTTCTTCTTCCTAGTTTGTCTTAGTCCATAAGCACCACTGAAACATGCCCTCCTTTAATGACATTGCTGGTATTTAGCGTCCTGGTGGCACAGATTTCAGCATCACAGCAACACACATGCCACAGACTGGTAGTGGCTCTTGACCCAGTAAAACTCTGAAGTCGGCAGGTACCTTCAGTTTAATTGCTGAATGATTTCTCAGAGATGGAGCTAATAGAAACTTCTCAGTGGCTCTCTTTTCACATGGTGCCTGGGGCACGTGCCATGCTAGCAATATTTGAAATATGCCTCTGAGAAATAGCTGGTTAATTCTCTTCCCTCAGGTCAGTGAGATTTCTTTATTCTATTTATAGAGAAGTCCAATTGACCGGGGGTATTGGAGTATTTCCTTAATGTCACATCACTCATAAGTGCCAAAGAGGAAAGCTGGTCCTTCTCTTTCGAAGAATAGTGCTCACTCATTCATTCAGCAAATGTGTAGTAATGGGACAGTCTAGGGCATGCTTGATGCCAGGTGCTGAGGTTTAAAATATTCACGTGCAACAAAGAATGTACAGGCATATGATGTCAGTGCAAAAACATGGAATTTGAGCCAGACAGATCAATTCTTACTTCCTGACTGATGATACCTTGGTCAGGTCAATTTCTGCTGTTATCTGCTGCCAAGTCACCCTCTGACTCATGGTGACCCTACACACAACAGACAAAAATGACTCCGTCTTGAGCCACTCCCATGGCTAGTTGCAAATCAGACAATTGTGACTGAAAGGATTTTCATTGGCTGGTTTTCCAGGAGTAGATTGTCAGATCTTTCTTCCTAACCTGCCTTAGTCTGGAAACTCTGTTGAAACCTCTTTGGCACCATAGCAAGAGCAGCCCTTCGTTGATAGATTGGTGAGGTGGGTGGTGGTACATTGGCTGGGAACTGAACCAGGGACTCTTGCATGGAAGGCACATATTAAACCACTGAGCCCCCATTACCCTCTGCTTGACTTCTAAGTCCCTAAAAAATGGAAATATTGTTGCTATGTGCCATCCTGTCAGCCCCGAAGCAGAGATCCTGTGTGCAGCAGGGTGAAACGGTGCCTGGTCCTGCACCATCCTCACCATGGTTCTTACGTTTAAGGCCATTGTGCAGCCCCTATGGCAATCCATCTTGTTGAGGGCCTTCCTCTTTTTCATTTCTACTTTACCTATCAGGATATCCTTCTCCAGGGACTGGTCTACTGACAACAAAGTATGTGAGATGGAATTTCACCATTCTGCCTCTAAAGATCATTTTGGCTGTATTTCTTCAAAGATTTTTTTTTTGCCCTTCTTGCAGTCCTGGGTACATTCAATTCTTCACCACCAATGTAATTCAAATGTGTTGATTTTTCTTTGATCTTCCTTACTCAATGTACAACCTTCACATGCCACATTCTTCATATAATCCAGCTGCTCTAATTATCTGGTCAGTTTACACACTGAATAGCTACGGTGAAAAGATACAAACTTGACACACGTTTCCTGATTTTACACCTTTTCGTTCTCTGTTCTCACAATGGCTTCTTGGTCCATGTATAAGTTTTACATGGCTACAATAAAGTGTTCTGCAATTTCCATTCTTCTCAAGGCTATTCATAATTTGCTATGACTCACACAGTGTAGTCAGTAAAAGCACAAGTAGACATCTTTCTAGTGTTCTCTGCTTTGAACCAAGATCCACTGAACACCAACAATGTTATTCCTGATGTCATATCCTCTTTTGAATCAGGTCTGAACCTCTGGCAGCTGCCTGTCAATGTTCTGGTGCAACCACAGTTGGATATTGATAAGTTAAATTCTGCTTGCATGTGATATCGTTGATGTTGTTCTATAATGAGAACATTCTCTTGGGTCACCTTTCTTTGAAATGTGTACAAATATGGATCTCTTCCAGTCAGTTGGTCAAGTAAGCTGTCTTCCAAGTTTCCTTGCATAGACCAGTGAGTACTTCTGGTGCTTCATCAGCTTGTTGAAAGAGTTCAGTTGGTGTTCCATCCATTCCCTGATCCTGGTTTTGGCGGACAGTTTCCATGCAGCTTAACCTTCTCCCTTCAGTACCATTGGTCCTTGGGCATATGCTCCTTCCTGACATGGTGCAACACAGACTAGTTCTTTTTGGGATGGTGCCTCAGTGTGTTCTGGTGAAGCTCTTGTGAGGGGAATAGTTCATGTGTTTGAAGCAGAAGAGCAGGTGCTTCAGAAATGGTCTGTGTGACTGATGCTGGAAGGACACTGTCCCTGTCCACTTGAGACACATGGCTTTATGAGGAGATAACATTGGAAAATATCTGGCAATGCCCTAATGGTTTTAATGGAGACACAAAGAGAACTCTATGGGACTGTAGCACTTTTAACTTGACCTGGAAGCTACAAACAAAAGTATGGAGTTATGTGATGTTGGGTCTGCCATTTAGTTTCTTAAATTACAGCTTCTCTGTTAGATGTGGGATCTAGATGATGTTATATAACCTTGGCTTATTCTAATTACCTAGGCCCTGTGGACATATTTTCAATGAGGTGTTCCAAGAGATTTCATGCAATATAAAGTTCTATTCATATAAAAGAAGTGGAAGGGAACCCAGACCCTTATGAATAGTTTAGCAACACAAGCAAACACAACAGTGGCAACTGAAGCCACCTTATCATTGTTGTAAATATTAAAATTCTCAATGAACACCTCACATACTCAAGTAAATATCCCTCTTATCAATAAGTACTGGTGTTATTTCCTTTACATTAAGTGTATTTGGGTCCTACATCCAGTTTATAGATTGACTTTGCTGTTTACAAATATGCTGATTCTCAACATGGAACTCAAGAAGAATATCTACTACTATTATTATGATAAGATATGGAAGATGTCTTAAAGAAAATTTCTAAGAACAATGAAATAAAAAATTTTAAGAATTTGTATTACTCAAATTTAGACTGATGAATTTCTTTAGTTTCTTACCTTTGTAGAAGCATTATTTTTATTGTCTTTTAAAAATAGTTGTAATATGGCATTATAACTTGCTCTCATGAAATGATCATTGAAGATGTAGGTGTTATAGCAAACTTTGATGAAGAAATCAGATTGTGCCCATGTGATCCAAGGATTATAAAGAATAAAATACAAGTTCAGAGGAGGAAATTATATGAAAGTTTACATTCTGAGCAGCCAGTTTACAGAAGATTTTGGATAACAGTGGAAGCCCAAAATCCATTTGCAGAGTCCCAACAAGAATTAAGCCCCCATTGAATGTCCTTGAACCTTTGACCAGGGATATAAAAAGTTTTGCCCTTACACAGAGTACCCTCAAATGTAGATGACTGCAAATATAGTTAGGTTAAAATTTATTTTTTGTTTTCCCTTTTTGATATCTATATCTATATCTATATTTAATGTTATAGTTTTTACTACCTTCTGGTTTTTCTTTGGGTGGAGTTTTTTCTGTGTGTTTTATTGTCATTAATGGTTTTTGGACATCATTGATTTTTTGTGTGTTTTTTGGTATGGTTTTCTTTTTTTTCTTTTTTTCCTTTTTTTTTTTTCAATTAGGCATCACTGCCCTGGTGGTGGGAGTAGGAGGCCCAGCCTTTGCTCCTGAGAGCCGGAATTGAACCTCCATCCCAGTGGGCCGCAGTCCCGCGCACAACCACTACGCCACTGGGGCTCAGCCCGGTATGGTTTTCTTGATAGGAAATCCAGGACAGGTAAACCTCTAATGACAGTAATTAAATTAGTATTTATTATTATAGCAGGGAAAGTTGAGGGGTAATGTTGTCAATAATAAATGTGTATGGAAATAAAAATGTTCCAAAATTAATTGTGGTGATGTTTGCATGTCTTTTAAAAATGTTTAAACCACCGATTGTCTGGTATGTGAATTATATGTCAATAAAGCCATTTAAGTGGAATTAAGGAATTAAATAATTTAAGGGAGAAGAAGTTACTTTGCAGACATTTTTTCTCCTCTACGTCGAAGTTGGTGATTTGGGCCCATTCAGTGGCACCAGAGAAGTAGGGCTGGGCAATGTGTGTCTATTACAACTAAGCCAAGATAACCTTATGGCTCTCAGTTCTATTCTATAACACACGACATTGAGTGGTAATCCCTTTCTTTGAATGGACCCTCAGGATTGGATTCCAGCCCCAAAGTAACGGAGATGTAGCTCTTCCAAATGGTCTTAGAGTATCAACGAGTCAGCCTTTGTAGTGGCTGATGAAGCTAAATAAACCCATTCAACCCTTTTAGTCCCGGAAATTCACTGATGAGTTTTATTAACTATTATTTCTTTATTGATAGTGATATAGCATCTGCTCATGATTCCAAGCACATATATTGAGAAGCAAGATTCTAATGAAAAAGTAATTTCTTTTTATTTTTCGAATGAGCTGATGACAGGAACCTGTTGAACTTCTGAGGTCTCTCTTTCCTTTGATGGAAGCAGAGCCATTGGGGTCCATGCTCACTTTATCAGCTTCACTCATGTTTGAGGAGCTTCCCACTCATGATTTCCTGCTCTGACAACATCCGCATTTTCTACAACCAGCCTGACAGGCTCTTGCAGGCCTTTTGAGAGTCTCATAAAGCAGCCACGGGCTACCTTCAGCCATCGAACTGCATGCCCCAGGGGTTGGGGTGGACCTTTTGTCGACAGCAAACGTCTTCCTTAAGGATTTCAACTCTAGAAATTTGAAAGGGTGTTTTGTTTTGATTGAATGCCATGAACAGCCATTGCAACCTTCTCTGTTACTGTTCTTCACTTCTTTGAGGTCATCACTATTTAGATTGTGAAATTTTATGAGGCATGGTTGGAATAGATAAGATGTTTGTCCAGCTGAAGAAGCTCACAAGCAGGAAAGTCACATTGGAGGCAACTCAGAAGAAACACCTGGTGATCTTTGTACAAACCTGCAACCATTGAAAACCTCATGGGACATAGGGCTAATCTAACAAACATAGCATGGCCATGAGTCAGAGTTGACTCAATGACAACTAGCTTTATTTTCTTTAGTATAAATAGCTATCAAAATAATTCAGTAAGTTCTCTTGCTGCTCACACGTTTGGACTGGTGCCTCATGGAAAGAGTGTGCCAATTGAAATCTGACAGACCTGAGTTTTTTCCCTACCTCTTTTTATTAGCTGGTAACCTTGCCCAAGCAATTAATTTCCTTAGGTTTCAATGTCCTCTTTTCTAAAAGATAAATCTTCACAGTGCAGTCATAAAGATATGACATTGGTTGTGATGTGTATTAAGCATGTTGCTAGTTAATAAAGGCTACTGTTACCAGTCATTTAATATCTTGAGTGTTGCTTCTATGAGTGTGGATTATGAATGCAAGTAAAATGAAATCCTGGATAATTTTAATATTTTCTCTGTTAGTCTGGGTTGACTAGAGAAACAAATCCAGAAACTGTCACATGTGTATAAGGATGAGCTTTACATACAAGAGCAATTGAATATTGAGAAAACATCCCAGTCCAGTCCAGGCCAAGTTCATAACTCTGATATTAGCCTCTATGTCCATTGCCAGTCTTCTTCAGACTCACTGAACACATGCAATAAAGTGGAATGCAGCAAGATCACAGGCCAGTGAGTGGTAAGTCTTGTGGATCCAGTGGTGGAGGAAGCGTTTTAGCACTAACATGTGGCTCCATGTGACTTCTCAGCTTCCAGGCTCTGGCTTCATTAGCCTCTCTCCGTGTGGCTGGTCAATAACAATGTCTCATTGGGAGCATTTGTCCTGCCTCCAGTGAGCTATTTATTTCCATAGTGCCTGTAAATGAGGTCTGATTGCAATCTGATTGACAGCTAAACTCCACCCATTTCCTCTTAAGTCTCCAAATGACAACAGCTTCTGTAGCTACAAATTCTCCATTTATTGTGATGTTGCTTATTGGTTCAATGGTGAGTATTTTGTTCATGTTGGAGTATAGTAAAAAGAGAAACCCACAAGTACTTCAAGTCTTCCTCCCTTTTAGCAAGCAAGGGCATGTTATCTGTGTGTGGCCTGATGCTGTATGCCCCTTCATATTGTCTGGCTTCTCAGATATTTTGCTCATCATACAGACTAAGTATAGTGCAAACATGCAACCTTGGCACACACCTTTCTTGATTTTAAATCATGCAGTATGGCCTTGTTCCATTTCAATGACTGCCTCTTGATTTACATACGGGTTATCCATGAGCACAGTTGATTGTTTTGGGATTCCCATTTTTGGTATTGTTTTAATTTGATGTGATCCATACAGCCAAATGTGTTTTCATCATTAGTAGAACATAGATAAACAACTTTCTGGTGTTCTCTGATTTCTACCAAAATCCATCTGGCAATTCCTCATTCCACATACGCTTCTGAATCCAGATGGAATATCTGGAAGTTCTCTCTGTTGATATATTGCTGCAACTATTTTGAGTTATCTTGAGCAAAATTTGATTTGAACATAAAAGTGAGGATCTTACTCGATAATTTCTCATCTTTGAGATGATCGGGCACACGGACCTCTTCAGGGCAATTAGAGAGGTTCTTGGTGTCATATGTTAAGCATGGAGTTGTTCACTCCAAGCCAGCAGTTTGAACCGACCAGCTCTGTAGGAAAAAGATGAAGCTTTTTGCTCTGGCAAGCATTTCTAACTTTGGAAACGCACTGGGAAAGTTCTACTCTCTCCTCTAAGGTTGCATTGAATCAGAATTGATGCCACGGCCGTAATGAGTGACTTCCACCAGTCACTCAAGTAGTGTGTCATCCACACTTGTTGGCACAGATGAGGGAGCACTCCAGTGAGCACTTCCATTGTTGCACCTGTTTGTTGAACAGTCAATTCCCATTGAAGCAAAAGTCAAGAAATCGACCGATTGCATTTGGAAAATCTTTTGTAAAAAGGTCTCCTTAAAGTGTTAAAAAGCAAGTATGCCACTTTGAAGATGAAAGAGTGCCTGACATAGGCCAAGGTATTTTTCCAGGGCAGGGCCTCACACACATGCAAAAACTGGAAAATGGATAAGGAAAATTGAAGAATGGATGAATTTGAATTTGGGGGTTGGTAAAGAATATACCATCAACTGCCAAAAGCACAAACAAAGCTGTCTGGGAAGACTTACAGTCAATGCTCTGTAGAACATAGTATCTTGAAGGACCAATCCTTCAAGGAGGACATCAGGGTTGGTTAAGCAGAGGATTAGTTTCAAAGAAGAGGACCTCAGTCAGATGGATTGACACAGTGGCAGTGGTGTCAGGCTGGCAGAGGATTGGGCAGGGTTTGGTAGTGTTGTGTCTGGTGTCACTGGGACATCGAGCTGACTGGACCCCACCTAACAAGCCACAGTCCAGCTCTGGGTACGAAGCCTCGGTGGCCCGATGATTAAGAGCTCTGTTGCTGACCACAAGATCGCCTGTTTGAATCCACCAGCCGATTTGTGGGAGAAAGACGTAGTAATCTGCTTCCATCAACGACCGCAGCCGTGGGAGCCCGATGGGGCCGTTCAACTCTGACAATTAGGTCGCTATGAGTTGGAATCCACTCGGTGGCAATGAGCGAACGGATTGCTGTTCACAGAAATGAATGCTTGAGAGAGAGGAAAATATCCCAAACATTTTCCTGTGTGTGAGCAAAGAGGGGACCATGAATGGATAGTCCCATCATCTGAGGAACTCTCTGGAGATTACTCCTGTGAGCATGGTGGCTTGTCAGTGTCCAAGAACAGGTGTTCACGTCCAGGGGTGGGGTATTTACTCTGATCCAAGGTCCTAAGGACAGCCCTGGGGTGCCTTAGCAGCGCCACCAAGCTTGAATCACATGCTGGAGCATAGAAGAGAGAAATTACATGAAATTCTCTTCTGGGAAACAGCTCCTTTTCACCTGCAGTCGCTGCTGTTATACCTGGGGGCCGCGGTTACTAAGCCTGAGAGCGTCCATAGCAACCACCAAAGGGTGTCCATTCTCTGCTTCCTCGCAACTTCAGCACCCGCCTCTACTCTGACTGGCCAATCCGCTTCCAGTCAGCCAGCCTGGACAGTCGTTGACTGGCTTATAGGCTGTGACATCACAGTGAGAAGGCGGGACGCGGGCAGGGCCGGCCTGGATCTGAAACTTCAGTGGTGGTGGGTGGTGGGCTCAGTCCCTTCTGCCCACCTACCTTCTCCCCTCCCTGCCCCTTGTAGGGCATCGCTCTCAGGTGAGTGGTCTTCTCAGCTCCTGCGTGTCCACTGAGAGGACCCCTAGGAATCCCTCTCGCTTCCCAATTTGGGGTGGGATCACAGAAACTCTTCTCTGTCCCCACCCCAACCCCCACCAGCTAAAGGCCTTTATAAATGCAAAGGCACCGGTGCTTTGTTCCCAAACCCTCCTGCTACCGGTATTTATGTTCTTGATGCTTTTCAGGGATTTCTCACAGGCCAGAAAAAGGCATAGGGACCCGACACTTTGCTAACGTCTAATTTCTTGGGTCTATTAGCAGTGCGCTGTTTGCCCTTCTAAATCCTGTCCCCTGTTGGCTGTGTTTCATTAGCCAGGTATTACTGATGCTGTGGGTTGGATTCCACTTCGTAGCAGTGAGTTTGGTTGGGGGTTTGGTTCCCAGGGGAAGGTCAGACAGCTCTCCCTGAAATTCAGATACTGGCGCAGGAGATCGTGCAGTCTTGCCTGCTGAGCTCTGATTGTCACGCTATTAGGGATGTTTTGGCAAGATAGGCGAAACCTCTTCAGATATCCTCGCTGGATGCTCCTCGCATTAGGGATAAGTAGACATTTAGAAGTGAGCAAAAATACTCACCTGAGCTTTGTAGGAAAAGCAAGGACACAGTTTTACTGGTTGCCAAAGTCTTTTAAAGTATCTGATAAAGTAGTCTACATTTGTTTCTCCTTTTTGAAAATGGAATTGTACAATGGCTCATGGCAAGTCCCCTTATGGAAATGTTAGGTCACAGCATGTAGGATGTTTGGACCTTCTCTGCCAACCCACTGAGAGTCCTGGCCTGGCCACGTTCACTCCAAACGTAATCATCACAGAGTTAGAACTGAAGGCAGCCGTAAGGCGTTAGGTTACTTTGAATTTGTTTATTCAAAAAACAGTGTCTACATTTCCAACTGAAGTGAAGAAGTACAGTGATTATTAAGTGTTATTTTTCACCATCACTCTTTAAGCTTAGCCAGTGTAAGGTATTTGAGGTGCTATGGGTGGAAAGAATTTGGGGAAAAGTCAGGGAGCTCTGGTGGTATGAGACACTACCACTTATAGTAGGGTAAATGCTTTGTCACACATGTTATGAGTGGCTTTTGGCTTGACCACAATTCTACAAATAGATTATTTTGTGGTTTGGTACCAGAAGCCTCAAAACCTAACTACTGAAATCATCTCTGAAGTTTTTTTTTTCCTGAGAAGATTACAAAATTCGACCTGCTATTTTTATTTATTTATTTATATTATTTCCAATAAATAGGTCTATAGACATTACTCTAAAACAGAATGACATTGAATCGCTGAAAAGCATGTCATAGTCTGTGGTATGCTGACGTGCTGGACTGAACAAAATTCCAGAGTAGTAACAGCAATGAGGTTAATCTAGTGTGCTGGACAGAAGGGAAGGTCCAAAATATATATTTAAGCTAAAATGAAATATAGAAGAATGTTATATTGTTTAATGATGAAGGTACTTCAATTTCCTATTAGAAACCTCTGTTTATGCATGTGTATATTTATAAATCTGTTTTGTTATGTGAAATTTTAAATCTGGAAAGCTATATCTACTCATAAAATATTCAGTGTCTGCTCCTAAGTAGTTCACTTTGGTAAGGAGAAAATGTGTTTATTTTTTACCTATATGCTCCTCTATATTAGTAATATATGTGTGTGTATATAGCTATCACGTAGTATGTTACCAGCATTGTGCTAAGCATTCCAAAGACTGACATTGTCTTAAGTCTTCATGACCTTTGTCTACTCTAAATGTTCAGTTTTGGAAGTGTGTGCAGCTGGTCCGCTGTCTGGGAAAGGAGAGCTGCTTGCATAGTAGGCATATCATTGCTAGCCAAAGCGCATGTTCCTTGAGGATGATGTGGTTGCCACTTTATGTGTATTTGGGGAGATGCTGACGGAGATTAGGGAGGGCCTGGTTAGTTCTCCAAACCATCCCTTACTGCTGCTAGTATAGTAAGTCAAAGGAGTTAGTCTCACTATAGTACTCTTACTATACTCAAGTTATAGTTGAGGAAACAAGTACAGCAAGGTTAAGTAACTTCCCAAATGCCACAGCTAATAACAGCAGAGCCAAGATTTGAATCTGATATGTTAAAGATACACAGTTTCTGGGTCTTAATTTAAATTTGCTAAAACAAAATCATTTTTGAAACTGAAAAAATTCAGATATTCAAAAGCTAGTCTAAACAGTGTGATTTTAATAGATCTTTGAGACAGAGATGAAAAAGATGAAATATACAAGTATTACCACTGATCAAGGTAGGTATCAAATTAGAATGACTCATATGTTCGTGAGTCCTGATAGTAAACTAGATGTGCCCTTTTATCTGTAAGTTTTCACCAGAGATTAATTTATGTGACTGTCTACTTTTACCTTTTTTAAACAGGAGAGATTGACAAAATCGTGACAAAACGATGGAGTTATTAGGTTCTACTCTAACGGCAACTTATGCCCATCCTAGGCCAACACCACCCAACTTCCTACCAGCCATCAGTACCATGGCGTCAACCTATAGGGACCGCTTCCCCCACTACAATTTGACCCATAGCTTGAGTCTCCCTTGGAAACCAAACACGTACTACAAAGTGGCCTCCAACTCACCGGCTTTGGCTCCATACTGCACCAGAGCTCAGAAGATGGCTGAGAGCACCATGCTTCCCTTTGTGTCCAACAGAACCACCCTCTTCACCAGGTATACGCCTGATGACTGGTACAGGTCCAATTTAACCAACTATCAAGAGTCTAACACGACTCGCCATAATTCAGAGAGACTAAGGGTAGATACATCTCGTCTAATTCAAGACAAATATCAACAAACAAGAAAGACTCAGGCAGATTCCACCCAAAATTTGGGAGAACGAGTCAATGATATAGGTTTTTGGAAATCTGAAATCCTTCATGAGTTGGATGAGATGATTGGTGAAACCAATGCACTCACTGATCTTAAGAAAAAATTGGAAAGGTCTTTGATGGAGACTGAAGCCCCTCTTCAGGTAACTATGAGACCCTGTGATAACAGTTTGCATTTTCATTTTTTATAATTGGTTGGATACTGAGGTTATTGGTATATAGACTTGTGTTTTATTTTACCCTATAGAAAACAACCCCATATTAATAAATCTGTAGCAGGTTTCAGTGATGTGCCATTTTTACACATTATACAGAGCAACCACTTAGCAGGACATAATTTGGCATACAAAACAAAGAAGGCCCATTAAAGAGAAATGCCATTAAGACACACAAAATTTTATGGTAGGCATGTCTCATCCTATCTTTTAGATTGGCTGATTGATCATTGCTGACCTGCTAATATGTGAGGTGGCAAAAAAACCTTATTCTTCTAGTCTATATCATGAAATGCCTCCTGTACAAGCTATATGAATCTGTTTCAGTGTGTAGTGAAGATCTATTTCTGGAGATGGGTTAAGCAGAGAGATGGATCTATGGTTAGGCAAGTTGCTCTGTTAATAACAGCAGTATTTCAACTGATTGCTGGCCTCTGACCAGGTCTGAGTGGGCCCAGTGCCTTCTGACACTCTGAGAATGTGATAGACTTTCTGTCCACCACGGAAAGGGGATATTTTCTTATTTTGAAGGTCTCCAAGTTACAGAGGTTGTTTTAGAAGTTGTAAACATTTCTATGAGAAAAGATGACTACCATTTTGTGTGTGTGTGTGTGTGTGCAAGTTTGTGTGCCTTGTTTTCCATGGCATGTGCATTCAAAGTTGGTCTTTGAATCTGAGGTAAAAGATTTCAGGGAATAAAGACTATATAGTGACGTGTAGACTTTGCTGGTGACATCTGCAATTCTTTTTTTTGGGGGGGGGGCATCACTGCTTTCTGGTGGTGGGAGTAGGAGGTCCAGCCTTTGCTTCTGTAGAGCTGCTGCTAGATTTGAATCGCCATCCCAGTGGGCTGCAGTCCCTCGCACAACCACTACACCACCAGGGCTCAGCCTACCTCTGCAATTCTTATCCTATCTCCGTTCCTCTAACCACAAACAAAAACAAGTACAGACAACCCCCAGGAATCCTGAGAGAGGTCCATAAGGATGGACACTAATGATGTTTTTTAATGGATTCACCAGGAATTAGTGTTTTGGATCAGTTACCCTTCTCTGAACCTGGTTTAATTTTGAGGATTATCATTTTATTCTACACTCTGTTCCCACTATCTGCAAGGATTTGAAGTATCCTTAAAATTATAGATATTGAGCTATTTCTTTCTTAGTCCTCATTCCGTGATGAAGGATATCAGTGAGATGGGTATAATTTGAATTGTTTTTTCCAGTTTTAGTCCAGATAGTCTGGAAAACATTAATAACACATGTGCAAATTGAATTAATGAAGTTACCATTTTTGGCTTAACAATTTTGCAAAAATGACCAAAAACCTCCCATAGTGGGCAGTACTTTTTATGTATTGTTGGTGTGACTATCCATTGGTGGAGACGACTTGGAAGGCAGTCTAGTAATAAACTCAAAAACCAATCTCACAGTCATCCAGTCTATCTCAACCCACAGTCAGTCAAAGGACCGAGTAGAACTGTTCCTGTGGCTTTGCAAGATTGTAACCTTGGAGAGAATAGAAAGCTTCATCTTTCTCTCAATCTAGTAATAGGTACTAAAATAACCACAGTTCTCCTCAACCTATTAACTTCTTGTAGAAAATGTGTAAGCTATATTATAAAATCATAAAATGAGTTAGAGATGCACCCAAAGATTTTTTACAATGGTATTAATAGCTGGGTGACAGTGTACCTGCTATCATGTTTTATGCTTTTAAAAAACTAACATTATACAGCTGTCTCATGTGATGAAATAGTCAAAAATATTTTTAACAGGTGCTTGATGTTCTTTAGTTTATTATTTACAGTCAGTAATTTAAGCTATTTTCCATTGAGGTTACTAACTAGTTTGTTTCAAAGAATATTTCTTGACCTGGGTCTTCTATTTTCTGTTAATCATAAAAAGCATACTATAAAGTTGTAAAGACATTATAGCCTGAATTTTTAAAAACAAAAAAAACAGTGGTGAGATGATAATTACCAAATCATATGATCTTTTTTGGTCACCTATTTCTCTATACATCTAGTATAATGATGAAAGTAATAAATAGCACTGTAAAAAACTGACCACTTGGAATTTTGGCTGCACAAATATTTTGATGTCGTTAAAATTCATCTATCATCTATTTCCTCCTCAGTCATCTTAGTAGAGCATATTTGGAAATAATATCTGCAATGCAATGTTCGATGTTATGAACTATTTTTCTGAAAGAAATTAATGCTAATTTGGGGGTTCTAGTAGATGTTATCTGATTCATTCGCTTAATTTTTCAAATTAGGATTTATTTCAATCTACTCTGTAGAATTAACTTTAACTATTTGCATGGATTAACTTATTTATTTGTCAGTCTGTTCCATGCTATTTTTCTCCCAACAAAATGGCTTGATAATTTGATAATGAGAGTGTGTATTGATGTATTTAAGGAGCGCTGTTGGCAGAGTGGTGATGACACTTTACCAAGGTCTGCAGTTCCAAACCCCAGCAGCAAAGGGGGATGGGAGGGCGCTGTCTCCTCTGGCAAAGAATCACAGGCTCAGAAACTCACAGGGAAAGTTCTGCTCTGGCCTACAGGGTCACCAGGAGTCTGCATCTAATCCATGGCAGCGAATTTGCACTCATTTGAATTCATAAATCCATCAGTGGTACTGATGTGTTTAATGAACCCTGGCTGTGTCTCCACCAGAAAAAGATGAGTGTGTTTATTCCTGTAAAGATTTAAAATCTTGGAGGAGTTCTAATTTGTTTTATAGGATAGCTATGATTCAGAATCAACTCATTGGCAGTGAATTTGGTTTGGTATTGACTGAAAACTTTTAGTCATTAGAACTGCTAATCATTAATTATAATCAGTTTTTATTAATGCTTTCTAATATCTTGTATATCTGTAGGTGGCCCGAGAATGTCTATTCCATCGTGAGAAGAGAATGGGAATCGATCTAGTTCACGATGAAGTGGAAACAGAACTGCTCACAGTAAATTTAGGGGAATTACAAGAATAGCAAGCAGCATGGTTGTAAATATGTGCTCAATATGTAGAAGCAAACTATTCCTTTATATAAATGTAGGATTTTGTATCAGATATTTATAACTCCTATAAAATATATATTTTCCCTTGGTTATAAAATATGAGGGGGCTTCAGAAAGCTCGACAGAAACAAATGTGCTTGACACAATGGATGGATGGATGGATTATGGAAAGGGTTGTACAACCCCCCAATAAAATGATTAAAACAGAAACAAAAACAAAAAGTTCATCGATAAATGGAATTAAAAAGTAATGAAATTTTTTCACAGAATCTTAACGAAGCTTCACCAGAGAGAGATTGACATAAAAGTACCCGAAGTTCCTTTATACAGAAAGTCACTGTAAAACTTGGAGTTTTCAGTCTTTAAAAAAATTATGCTTAGATAAACACCACCCAACTAGCATAATTACGCAGATATGTCATCAGCAATCAAGTTTTAAGTACTAATTATTTGGGGGTAATATTCCTGGAATATAGTTATTCTTTTAAACATTTTTCTTGATTGTGCAATGTTCCACAACAGGGGTATCTTACCATCGTTAAAGTCAACCCCCTGAAGTGTCCAAAAATAATATTAATGATAAGGGTAAATACTTGAGTATTTTCCTAGAATTCATTTTAGAAAGTGAAATCAATATGTCAGAGGGTTTATGCACTGGAAAACTTTTGGCATACAGCCAAGGTACTCTCCAGAAGCTTATCGTCCTCTGTGCTGTACTGCATTTATTCTCCTGCCAGTCTCTCTCCCTTCACTCTTGATCAGGTAAAAGTGGTTTAGTTTGAAGTTCTCTGAGCTTCCCCTCCAAGTGCTCTTCACAAATCCCTGACATTTCTGAAGGTCCTGCCAGCATGATCCCGGGATCCTTTCTAGACACATGATTAAACAACAATTCCCTATGCCTGCCAGGTATTTTTACATTGGTAGTTCCCTTTTTTGGTTCGCATCCTTGAAGCCCAGAAGCAAACTTTTCTTCTCCTCTGATGCCTGGTCACTCATCTGTCTTCTTTACAGCTATGGCTTCGGTCTTCCCTACTCGCTGTGTCTTGGCCAACTGACAGGCATTTCCTCACACCCATCTCATGAGCTTCCAGCTCTTGTCAATTGTGCCTCTATGTTCCTCTTGCCCTTCTCCCACCCTTGCTCCTGGCCAGTGTTCTAATTCATCCTTTACTACGTCAACGCTGCTTAATGTGTGATCCCTCCACACACTTCCTTCCTCCAGTCTTAGTGTCTTAGTGCAGCTAAGGCGGTGGCTGTAATGAACTAGTCTCATCCTCTCTGGCATACATTCCTTGAAGATCTCCGTGTCGCACCTTAGTTTTATCCTGTTTGTGCTTGCTTCTTTTTGTACCTGATTTGTTCTTTTTATCTCTCAAAATTAGTAAGGTTTAAAGGCACAGGACCCTGGTGTGTCCTCATTAACACAGCAAGCAAAAGACCTATTCCTAAACAGGGTTTCAGTGAAGTTACCAGTTAGGCATAGGGGTTGGGACTTAGAATACTTATTAGTTTGGGATGAGATTTAGTCCATAATGCCTAGTTTCAGTTGGGTGTCTATGTTATCTCTACTTTCTTCCTTTATAAATGCTTCTTAGAATCCCTGCTTCATACAGGAGAGGACCTGCTCAGACCTTCCATCCTCATGACTCCCTACTCACTTGTCTGTGTAGTTTTCTACTTTGGCCCAATGAGTTATACTGCAATACATTGATCTCACCCAGGCTTTGCCTTTGTTTAGTTAATGAGATCTAATGTGTCCTTGATAATCCCACTGCCACTGAGTTGATCAAAACTCATAGCGTCCCTATGACCATCCACCAATCTTTATAGGAGCCAAATCATGAGTCCTTGACAGCAAAGTAAGTAAGAAGAGTGGAAAGCTTGCTCATCAGAGGTACTGCATTCTCATGAGGGATCTATAATCTCTTTCAACATTGCATTGCATTTTTTTTCAGTAATCCATTGATAAAGATAATAAGCAAGCATTTCTTCATTTATCCTCCTTGTATTCTCTTGGTTTGATTTTCTAAGACAGATCTGAGTAAAAATGGTATACTCAGAAAAGGTCTGGCCATTGCAGAAGGTTGTCTAGTCTACTCTGCAAACCCAACCCTCATGCTAAGCACTAGGATTTAAGGATTAGAAATTCAGAATGGAATAATTTCATAATCATGATTAATTGCTCCGCTCTTTTTTTTTCTCAGCCTCATGTGAATCTAACAAATCTTACCAAAATAATTTGTCATCCTAATTGGACAGAAATTTATTAGCCAGCCATGTCTGTCATTTTCTGTTCTTGGTGGCTTGTGGTAATTATGATGCCTCTGATATTTTAAACACTAGCAGAATCACTGTAATCAACAAGTTTCAGTTCCCAGACTTCTAAGACTGAGACAGATTAGGAAGGAAGTCCTATTTATCTACTTCTGATGATTAGTCAGTGAGAACATTATGGGTCTTGACAGACCATTGTCAGGTCCACTAGCCTTGGACACATCATCGGAACTAGAGGAGGGCATCATGTTTAGTGAAACAGAAGGCCAGCACAGGTTAGGAAGACTCTCAAAGATGGACTGATTAGGATGCAGCAATAAGAGGGACATTTGTCCTGAGAATGACCCAGGACCCAGGTAGCATTTTACTCTGTTTTGTCTAAGGTCATCATGAGTCAGAGTTGAGTGGATAGAAACCATCTCTTCCTTGGCCTCTTGTTCTTACCAGTCCATTTAGGATGTTATTTTTTTTTTACATTAAGTACATTTCATGCCATTTCTAACAGTCTCACCTTATCACTTTGCCCACAGATGAACACATCTCTAAGAGGCTTCTTGAATCTGATGGCAGCTCTAAGAGGCTTCTTGAATCTGAGTTACCCTTGGCATTTCCATTATTCTAGTAGTGGCTCTCAAATCTGAAAGCACATAAGAAACAACTGGGATGTGGTAAAATATCATTGCCTGAGACCCCCCCTGAGAGAGTCTGACTTGAATATGGAGTGGAATTTAGCCATTGGTTTGTGCAAAATGCTCCCCAGATAACTTTAATAAGTAAGGTGAAGAACCATTCCTCAGCAGGCCTAAGTCTCCTAGGTCAGTAGTAGTGCTTGCTTTATTTCAAAAAGAACTGATTCCACACTTAAGTTCATATTTTATCCTAGAGTTACTGCCCTGGCTAAGACCAATTGATTCAAGTGCTTAAGATATTGCACACATATAACTTACTCAAAGTATCAGTATTAGCATATCTTTTATTTTTACAAAATAGGTCTCAATTTTTAGAACAATTCAATAAGCCAAAACCCATATTTGGAAAACAAATGAACAAACAACAACAAATAATCAGGTACAATGAAATATTTTCTCGTGAATTCCATTCACTCCATTACTCTTCTTGAATCTTTATTTGAAAAACCTTAACAGAAGAATTTATCTTGGGAAATAAGACATTTTTCCTTCTTCTTGAGACACCCCCCCTCCCCCATTCATGCCAACTCCCTGGAATTTGATGCCAAGTCAGTCTCCAATATGCCACCTGCCCTGCCCTTGCTGAGGATGCAGGCAGGAACTGTTGCTTATGAACCACACGATGGCTTCAGGTCTGGCTCCAGCTGGCCAGTTTCCTCTCACAAATGACTTTCTTCTCCATCACCTGGCTGAGGCCAAAAAAAAAGCAAGATGTGACATCCTCATAGGTTTACTGAGCTTGAGCAAGAATGAAACTTGAAGATGTCTAGTCCCACCACTAGCTAGTGGACTTGAAGACTAGTCCCACCACTGTAGAGCATTTCAGCGTTCCAGATGAAGGAAAACTAGAGTGACCCAGCCCATGTGGGCTCTGCTCTGAGATAGGATTTAACTGAACTTTGATACCAGCACTCATTATGCAAGCACACAAATTAGCAGCACACATACAAAAAGAACGTTAAATGACTAACAAAGATAAACTGGCATATTTGTAATAAGAAAATACAAATTCAAGAAATTTACTATTTTAGGGTGCAGATGGGGATGAGCCCAGGTGGTACAACGGGTTAAGTGTTGGACTGTTGCCTGAAAGGTTGGTGTTCAGCAGAACTTCCAGATAAAGCAGCATGCTTCTGTAAGATTTACACTCTTGAAAAGCCATGGGACAGTTCTACTCTGCCCTGTGAGGTTGGTGTCTTAGGTTGATTTCTCTAGACAAGTAAAATCTTTGAAGCTTGCATGCATATAATATATATGTGTGTGTATATATATATATATATATATGCACTTGTGTATAAGATGAGTTTTTCAGCACATTTTTAATGCAATTTTTGTGGTAAAATTAGTTGCCTCAACTGATATTCGGATTGACTTATACTCGAGTATAAGTCTAACTATAACAATAGTTAGAGAGGTTTCTATCAAGAAATTGCTCATACAGTTGTAGAGGTAGACAAGTTTATGTCCATGGATCAGGTGAGATGTAGGTTTCAGGCTGCAGAGAAGAATGGATCCAAGGTCAATAGGCAGGATGGCAGACTACTGATAAATCCCAAGATTGGCAAGCAATACAGTAGGCCATTGGCTCAGGTCCGAAGAACCAGAGGTTAGATAAAGAATGACATGCAGGATCCAGGACCAGCAAAAAGCAAGCAAGCTTTCCCACAGTATCCATTCTGTTGGAAGCAGGCCACAACCCTGAGTAAACTTGCTTTCAATTAAAGTGGTTACATTATGTGAGATGGTATCATGAGGAGTTTACTAAACATCAGGGGTGTCTAACTGGTGCTTAGGGGAGATTGAGGCCATACAGTATACAATTCCCCCATTACATTTTATTTCAGAGCATCATGGACTACAAAAATTTATCAAGGGAGCCTCATGCGGCTTGTGGGCCACAAGTTTGACACCCAGGCTATACAGTAACTGTCAAATCACTGAAAATCCTGGCCCAGTCAACTTGACAAAAATATTAACTATCATAGTTACAATGAGTTGGAATCTATTCAAAGGCAATGGGTTTGGATTTTCTGAGTTTTTTTAATAGCATAAAGGTTCACTGCTCATCTGTTAGTTTTTTGTATGGTAGTGGCTTGTATATTGCTGGGGTCTTGGAAGCTATTATCCAGAATTTCATGTACTAGCAGGGTAAACTATAGTGTATAGGTTTCATAAGAGTTTCCAGGTTAAGATATACCAGGAATAATAAATAGCCTGGTGATCTGGCTCCAAAAAGAAAGCAACAGAAACCTTACGGATCACAAAGAATCTTGTCCAGCTTGCTTGCTTTAGACATGCCATCAAGAAAGCTCAATCACTGGAGGAGAACAATATGTTTGTGAAGTTGAAGGCCAGCAAGGGTGAAGGAGATTTTTGATGAGGTGAATTGTCATAATAACTGAAATGATGAATTCAACATGTTAGTGATCATGAGGATGAAACAGTTCCTGGCAACGTTTCATTCTGCCATGCAAAATGTCACCATGAATCAGAGTCTGCTCTGGAAGCTGACTCTTTAGTAGTTGACTCTCTGGATTTGACATCGCATTGGTATTGGTTAAAGAAAGGATAATGGCCATTCAGTGTCTGAGGGGAGGAAGTGTACCCCCATTCATTGTTGTAAAAGGTGTATCAATTTTCTGATGGGGAATTTGGCTGTACTTGTGAAAGTAATGAAAAATTGACAGTCATTGAACATACTTAACAGACTATAGTTATTGAGGGCTTCTCCAATGCACTACTTATATCAAGAGAAAATGTTTAACGTTTAGAACAAAATGCAGGTAACCAAATAATGGGTTTCTTCTTTTATTCCTCCTTCTTTCTTTTGCTTTAAAAAATGATATGGTGATTATGAACTCTTTTTGCTGTCCTCTTAGTGCTATTTTTGATTTCTAAAGTTTCCTAGCATACACATAAGCTTCATAGGAAAACATGCTATTAAAAAAACCTCTGATAAGATATGAGTTTTTTTAATATCTGCATCTTGGCAGCAAGTATAGAGGTTTCGTTAGCGTGAAGGAACAGGAAAGTGAAGGAGCTGGGACTGGAAGTCAGGGCCGAATTGCTCATAGTAAAGTTGGTTTCCATGGACACACAAGATTTGCCTGTTGGAGGTGAGGTGCACTGCCAGAGCAAAACTCCTTTGACTGTTCCCATCTCCTCTTTTCTCCTGAATTTGCTTTGTTTGGGAAGAATAACTATTGAAGGGGAAGTTATGCATTTAAATCCAACCTTGTATGTCACTTCAGGTTTGATTTTTTATTGTTGATAGTTTAATTCTGGATGAGAGCTATAAAGAAAAAAAATAAAAATTCTAACCTTTCTTCCATGCCAAAACCCATTGCAGATGTTAGTTCCCTAAAGTTTTATGGCAGATACATCTCAGCCCCATAATTAGATCATAAATAGCGTAGGCATATAGGTAAATAAGTGAGTGTAAAATTGTTTTCTTGATCTACTTCGCTGCTTTGGTTGTTTTTTTTTTTTTTAAGAACAAAGTTTACACTCATTGATGTTCTATTAGATTATTAACTTTTAATGTTTTATTGAATGATGAAAGCATTAATGTGTGTTTTGTTCTTTCTTCCCATTGAGTAGGAAGTTGATGTTATTCTGTGTTGTCAAGAAAGAATGAAGCTACATTTGGATAAGGCTATTGCGCAACTAGCGTAAGAGTTTTACCTTTCTACAATTTATAACCTATTGATTTTTTTCAAGCTTCCATTCAGATCTCTCTTAGCATGTATAAGACTACACGTGCACATACACAGACACACAAACATGCTTTTATTTAAAGGAAACGAATGAGTACTTGGATACACTTTCTCTAAATTTTTATTTGAAGAAGTTATTTTGACATGCTGTGTAAAGGATTTCTGTCTTAAACTTGAGTTTGGATAAGGTTTCTTTGAACTCAAAATACTTTCATCCTTTGATAAGAGACTGATTTGTGTATATTCAGTCCTAAACATTAGTAGTTGAAAAAGTAATGAATTATGATGCACTTGTGCTTATTTCCCACACTCCCATAAAGACGTAGCCTTCCCTGGTCACATACACACTCCAGGACACTTCCTGATGCTCTGATTACCCCTTGCAGCAGCCATCTGATCCCACTGCGTGGTGATTTTATGTCATCCTACTGCCCACCAGAATACAAAGTTATCAAGAGTGTTGGCTGTATTTTCTAAGCAATATCAAAACCCAAGCCCACTGCCATTGAATTCATTCTGAGACTCACAGTAATAGTAGGCACTTAATATTTATGGTAGGTGGGTGGGGTTATACAAAGCAATGATTGCAGCTGTTAATATTTTACAAGTGTTGATTGAGTGTGCTGCCCAGCATGAATCAAATCCATGTCCTAGATCAGTGTGGTTTAAAGAATTGTTTTCTTCTTGTCTAGGACCTAATCTTCATTTCTTTTGTTTTCTGTAATCTCTGTTTATCTTTATGTCTTTTCTTTTCTCGGTCTGCATTGTTCCACCCTGGACAGTCATATCTCCATGCCAATCCATATTGGAAATGGCCTAATTCCAGTCCTATGGAAGGCCTTTGCATAAATCTCTGTTTCAGCATATGCACTCATATGAGAATGCGCTTATGCACAGGATCTTGTGGTGACCCATATAAGGAACATGACTTTTTTTTTTGTTTTTTGTTTTTTGGGCATCACTGCTCTCCGGTGGTGGGAGTACGAGGCCCAGCCCCACTGCAGGAATTGAACCTCTGTCCCACTGGGCCGCAGTCCCGCGCACAACCACTGCGCCACCGGGGCTCAGCCCGGAACATGACTTTTCTTAACAACTTTTTATTGCAAATTAAGTGAAGGTTTACAGAGCAGATCATCTGTTTTACTTTGAACAATTCATAGGCATTTTGTTTCAATTAATGCATTGCAATTCCCTCAATGTATCATCCCTTATCCCACTCCCTCCCTGTGTTTCCTCCTTTCCTGACCCTCTGAACTTGGCCTTGGGCAAATGCTGCGTCTTTGATCTTATCCAAGCGGTTGATTATTCATGGGGATGAGTTCAGTTCCCTTCAGACCTGAAGGGTGACTCAGGGCTGTAGTCTGAGAATTCTACCTCTCTCTATCCAAACAAGAAGGCTGGTCTCATGATTTTGAGTTTTGTTTCACATTTTCTCCCACTCTACCTAGCCCCTTCTCATTGGATTCTTTGTGGAGCAGTGGGTAGTGGTAGTCAGGCACCATCTTTCTTCCGGTCTCAGGGTTGTGGAGACTGATGTTTATATGGTTCACTAGTTCATCGAACGCATTGATTCTAGATGTCCTTTTGATTTCTATTACTCTCCTTTCTTCTGCATGGGGAATTGCTAATAATTACACCTTATATGACTGCTCATGTTTTTTAGGACCCTAGTAGTTATTCCACAGAACAGGATGTGGAACATCATCTTGGTGAACTATGTTCTGCCAGCTGACCTTGGTATCTCCTAAGTCTATGATCCTAACACCCCCACCACCCAGAGTTTCCTTCCCTAAAGTTGTTTGGATATACCAGAAATGTTCTTCAAAACTTACCCCTATAAAGAAGCCTGATTTTTCTTAAATGTACAGTGAGCAAGGTGCCACCCAGTGCTGGCTTCCCCAGGATCCTGTACCTCTAAGTGCAATGGACGTCGTCCTCCATTTTAAATCCTAGCTGTAGCCAGACTCTCATGAGGTAGCAATTTGGTGGCCATGATTCTTTCCATATATGTGCCTATGAGACAACTTGATGGGTGCTGCTTTGAGCTCTTTCCTAGAGACCCTCAGTTCAAGTCAGAGGGATGCCAGTGGCCTCCTCTTGTCAAGAGTGCTAGCCCTGGAGAGGAAGCCTGTGGAGATCGTTGGTCCCGGACTGTCAATGAGAAAGACTTTTTAATGGATTCCAATCTCCAATCTGCTGTAAAATTGTGGTAGAATTCCTATATCCTGACCTACAGCAAGAGACTGAACACAAAAGGAGAGGCTGTTTTTAAATGTTTCATGTCTTTCCCTGCATTGCCTTTACAATCCACAAACTGTAGCTCACTTCCCCTGGCCATTTGCATTTCCACTTTAAGCAAGGGAGAAAAAAGGACTTTGACAAGGATGCAGGTGACAAGACTAAGTTAAAGGCAACTATTCACTCATTTAATAAATTGAGCGCATTATTTTTCAAGTGATTTCTCTATGCCAAGATCATTTCTGGATTCCAAGAGTAAAGAAATAATTAAGATCATCTTATAGACCTAATTTTAAGATACTATATCTATGAGCTTCAAAAAAAATTGTGGTAAATCCCCCTCTTCCAGAAGCTTTTCTGAAACGCTTTCATATGTTAGCAACTCTCTCATTTTTATTTCCAGCCTTGATCTCTCTCTAGAAATCTATCTCCCCCTTGATATCTCTAACCCTAATGGACACTTTAAGTCTAACATGGCCTCAGCTGAACTTCTATCTTTTCTTTAGTAAGCCTGTCCCATTTCAGTTGATAAAAATTTGTTCTTCTAATTGCTCAGTTTTATCTCTGGTTTCTCAATGATGTTCTGATTTATTGGAGATTTTCGTGGTCATAACTACAAAACACACTTAGATTCTGAACACTTCCTACCTCATATCCCTTGGTCCATGCTGCTGCCATTCCTTGTCCAGACAACTGCAGTGGCCTTCTCGTGGTCCTCAAGGGACCTTTCAGTCTGTCACAAACCAGCACTGGAATGATCTTTTTATGTTGTAAGTGAATGACCACCTAATTTTAGAGTTCAACCTGAATTCTTACAATGATTGCCTAGGTCCTCCATGATCTAGCCCTTTCCTTTCCAAGTCTTTATTTAAGCGTCTTCCTTCCTTTCTGCAGGCCCTCTTGGAACTTGTGTGGGATACTAGTCCCTTTTATTTTTTCCTAGAGAAAAAATTGACCTTTGGTTTAGATTGCTGGGCAACCTTCTTGACCTCACCAGGAATACTAACTGAAGTCACTTTTCCATGGGCAGGGAGAAGCTCAGTTCTAAACGTTTCACAATATTTGGGAGAGTTAAATCCAAACAGTAGACAAAAGGTGTGAGGATGTAGATGAGGAGAAGGGAGGAGAGGAGGGCATGGAGTTGGACAGTGTCTTTCGACCAGTGTCTAGTCTGGAATAGTCTGTGTGGTGAGATGATGGGCTGCCAGGCATGGGGCTGCCCATCACCACCAATTCTTTGTCTGCACTTCCTCTCCCAACATGCTCACACTTGCTGTAAAATCCCCCAAGAAGGCTCCCTTGATTGTAGAATCTGGCATGGTCTGAAGGAGACCAGCTCAAAAGGGCTCCTCTGCTTCCTTGTATGAAGTCATGCCCTCCACTTGAAGCTGTTTTTCTTCTTCACGTTACAGTGCTGACCGAGCTGCCCAGCATGAGCTGGAGAAAGACCTGAGTGACAAGCAGGCAGCCTATCGAATTGATGACAAGTGTCACCATCTGCGGAACACCTCTGAGGGCATCAGCTACTTCCGAGGCGTGGAGAAGGTGGATGCCACGTAAGTCAGCCACAGCGTCGCCATGACGCCGATCTCATTTAACACATGCTTTCTACTTTCAGAAAGGCTTGGTGCAGCTTACAGGTGATCCAAAGAGAACAAAGGCTAAGAGTTGAAAATGAAGGAGGAGCATCCTTTGAAAAGACTTAACTCATAAAATATGTTTTAAAAGATGCATTTGTTGTTTATTTCTATAGCTATAAAAATAACCCTCTTCAATGCAGAAACGGTTCAGGAAAATCAACTATTGCCAGTGTTTTGAATGCATTTGGTTCAGCAGGACACTTGTTGAAAAAACAGTTTTCAACTTTTTGCTTACAAGTTTTTTTAAACTTGTTCTGTCAGGGCCTGCTTTAGTCAGGCCCTGGATGTGCTCTTGGCCTGGTAGCATGGTCTTGTCTAGCGACTGCTCTATTCTTCTTCTCCTCCTTATTTAATCATCTCTTTTGAGGTAAAAGTCACATATAATGTTTAAGAGTCCATTTTGATGAGATCTGATAAGATTTCCATGCCTCTATCATTAGAACTAGGTTGGAGATAGAGACATTTTCATCACCCCCAAAGTTCTTTGCAAGTCAAAACCTAGTCTTAGCCTACTGGCAGCTACTCATTCTGATCACCCTCCCCCCTTTAGAGTGAAAACCCAGGTGGATTTTTCACTCAAAGCATCCCTCCTCTCAGCTCCACTGTGAGAAAAGCAGAGCCAGGCATCAGCCTTTACTTGCAAATTCTCCAATCAGTGAGTTAGATTCAGATCCTGTGCCCTAGGCGAGCCCCATGAACCCTCTTCACCTGACTCAAGCTGAGCAGGGAGCATCTTCTTCTCCTCCTGGGGAGCAGGAAGGGCTGGGATGAAGGCTGACCACCCTCTGGCCACTTAACTCCCCGCAAAGGGCCACTCTGGCATGAGTTCTCGCTGTGTCTTGTATGCCCTTGGCTAATCGGCTAGTTTGGTCCATCTCCTTTTCAGGGGCACGTCCCGTCCCTTTAGCACATGGGGGAATATAGCATCTCTGATATTATTTTGGACCATTAGGAGTCTGAATTACAACCCCTGGTCAATACTGAGAGCTTCACTGAATACCCTGTTATATCGCCCAGCACCCAGCTGTGCCAATATGTGTATATATCTAATGATAACAGTAATTTTTTGTTCTGCCATTATATTTCCATACATATCGCTTTAGATTTGTGATGATCTGACATACTGTTTGTATAGTCTGACCAATTTTCCACTTATTGTGAGGTATTGCTGAGTCCGCTCCATCTCAGAGTGACCCTTTGTGATGTACAGCAGAAGGAAAGACTGCTTGAACCCTCACTGTCCTCTCACTTGTGGTTTTTGAGACTGTTGTTGTGGTAGCCACTGTGCCGCGCCATCTCCTTGATCAGTTCCCTCTTTTTAGCTGAATTTTACCAGGCACTTCTTCCCCTAGTGATAGTAAAATAGACACGGAAATGTTCTTTGACACTACAAGGGCTTGTGCAACATGGGCTCCTTTTTGAGTGTGTCATAATGTACTTAATGCTTTTTTACTTGTGGTATTTCCACTGCATTCATTTTTTCTGGAATTTTCAGAAATATTGCTGAAATTAGCATATATTTTTATCACTGCTTATCCAGATCCTCGGGCACATTTCCTCCTAGAAGGAACTCTCAGAAGTGGAATCTCTGGGTTATACACTTTTAAAAAGTTTATATTGCCATTTTACCCTCTGGCTTGATTATGCCATTCATACCCATGGCATCTGGGAGAGTCTTTTCCTAATATTCTCAACAGCACTACTAATTGCCAACTGTTTTCATTTTTGCTATCTTGAAAACAGATTCCTAGTATATTGTTGTTATTAGTATTTCTTTGGTTAGTCATGAGGTTAAGTATTTTTCAGATGTCCTTGGGCAGGTGTGACACACTTGACAGGCACTGACACACCCATATCCATTATTGAACCCCTTCCCCCACCCCTGGAGGAGGCTTAGTTTATTCCATGGAGAGCACTAGTTAGCAGAAAATAAACAACAATTGAGAAAAGTTTGAGCTATGCTTACCTCAGACATTTACATGTTATGGATTAAAAGTATTGGAGTCATTGGGGGCGTGGAACTAGCCTCTGATTCATAGTGACCTTTGGCACAATAGAACAAAATGCTTCCGACTCCCAAATCATCCCTGTGATTAGTTATAGATCAGGCAGTTGTGATGCATAGGGCTTTCACTGATTGATTAAAAACAAAAGAAATAAACAAAAGCTAGACCCTGTTTCCCATTCTCTGAGTTTGTAAGCTCTGCTGAGAGCTGTTCATCGGTGGTGGTTGTACAGGAGGTACACTGGCTGGGGATTGAAATCACATCTTGTGCCTGGAAAGCCAGAATTTTACTACCAAACCCTGATGCAAAACATTATCAAAACAACAGCAAACTATGAAGAAAAGTGTTTTGCATCTTTTTATTCTTTGTAGGATGAAGGGGTTGCCTACAGATTGTCTAAGTCAACTCATCCTTGTCATGGCTGCCTTGTTTTGCTTCCTCCTCTCAGGGTCTCGGTGCCTGAATCCTGGGCCAAATTCACCGATGACAATATTCTTCGCTCCCAGAGTGAACGTGCAGCCTCTGCCAAGCTAAGAGATGACATCAATAACCTCTTGGTTGTGACGGCCAATGAAATGTGGAATCAATTCAACAAAGTCAACGTGGCTTTCACCAACCGCATTGCCGAGACAGCAGATGCTAAGAATAAGATTCAGATTCATCTAGGGAAGGTAAGCCTACTCGTGGTGGTATGTAGGCCTGGTATCACCAGGACAGAGCAGGGTGATCTGGGAGCAGTAGGCACCACAAAGCACATGGCCATGCAGAATAAGCCACAAAGTTCTGCAGAATAATAAAAGCTACAAGCTGTGTAAAGTATGCCATGCATTTTAACCACATAGCCAAGTGTAAAAATTAACGTGAACCTCTTGATTTGGGGGTTGTAAGGAATGCATTAAGTAATGGGAAGTTTGTAGTATTTAACAGTACCAAAAATATTCTTAAAGTTTCATGAGTCATCATATGTAACTAGGAAGTGAATGTATTATTTGAACAAATGCTAGGATTGCTCGATATTGAATTGCTTTGAGCCCTTGCTTCAGAATTCAGAACCAAGCAGAGGGAATGACTTTGTCATTTGGAGTATTTCTGATGATGACCTTTTTAGGCACTCTAAGCCTAAAGGCTTCACAATGACAATGAAATGAAAGATGCAAACAGAGTTTCTATTTTTCAAGATAAAAAAGAGTTCTCACTCTACTTATTTTTAGTCTTTTTAAAAACAGTTTTATTGACACTTCATTCACATATCATACAATTCAATAGTTCAATCAGACCAAGAAGAGTTGTACAATCATCACCACAACCAATTTTGGGACATTTTCTCCTGCCTTGTACTCCTTGTTATTTGTATAATTATGTTGCTCAATTGTGGCAGAATTATACATAACAAAATATTCTCTCATTCAACAACATCTACATGTATAATTCAGTCCCACTGATTATACTATTCATGTTGTACAACCATTTTTGATATCCCTCTCTCAAATCATTCTACCACCATTAAAATAAACTCAGTGCTCCCTAAGCAAAACCTCTCCCTCCTTCATTCATGGTAAACATAGGTCAAGTTTCTTTTCTTTTCTTTTTCTTTTAGTAGTTTTCTTGATATAGTATTCACGTATCATACACTTCTCTACATCATCACAGAGAGTTTTAATGTTTCCTCCCACCTCCACTTTTAGTCTTTATAGTCTGGTGATTTCTGTGGATTATGCTGTGTGTGATTTCTACTTTCTTTTCTTAAAAACAATAAGCACTAGGTCGTGTTGCTCTCAGGCAGTGTTACCAGCTGAGAGCATCGTGTTTTCACAGGTTCTAGCAACTTTCCTTTCCTTCTTTGAGGAACACTTGACTACAGGGCAAGACTCTGTCCAGTGAAGGGTATGGAGAACTATGAAATGTAGCTTGTGTTCCCAGAAAACTCATGTTTATGGAGAAGAGATACATGCGTATGAAAAGGATGAGCAACAATTGTTAGCAGTAGAAACTTACAAGTTGTGGTTGGCAAACAACAGATGCAGCAAGTATTGTGAGGGTTCAGAGGAAGAAGTGATCCTTATGGATGGGGTAAGCTCTTGAACCGAGCCATGGGGATTGAGTTCAAGTCTGTAAGAGCCCAGCTATGCCAGAATAGATGATCTAGGTATTGAGAGAGAAAGGTCGGTTAGTTAGAGCCAGGTCATGCTCTTGCTATTGCTGGATGTTGTTGAGTCAGTTCTGCGACAGAACAAAAGGCCTCCCATCCTGCGTTGTCCTCACCATTGGTCTGTGTTTGCATGGCCAGCATTGCAGCCACACCTTACTGGGGACCTTTCTCTTTGTCGCTGCCCCTCCTCTTGACCAAGCACAATGTCCTCCTCCAGAGAGTTGTCTCTCCTGACAGCATGTTCAAATCACACTGCCCTTGTCTCTAAAGAGCAAGGGTGTACTGCACTTCTTCCCAGACAGATTTGTTTGTCCTTTTGGCAGTCCACAGTACTTTCAAAAATTTTCACCAGCAACATAATTCACATGGATCAATTCTCCTTTAGTCTTCCTTAATCAACATTCAGCTTTCACACGCCTCTGAGGTGATTGTGGAAGGTATTAATGGGAAGAGGAGGTTGGAATAGATAAGCAATGGAAGTACAGATTTTAGTATCCTCCTGAAGGAGAGTGAGAGGCTGGATAAGAGCTGGGCTAGCAGAGAAGCAGAACCACACAGGAGCCGAGTAGTCCTGAAGCTGCTACACCCGCCATTTAGCAGCCGAGACCCACAACAGAGAGGGCTGATGGCAGAGAGACAATAAGAGAAGTGGGTGCTAGGCCAGTTAGAGGCAAAGAGGCCCGCTGGCAGAGGGGCTAAGAGCTGGGAGCAGCTGGGAGAGCGGTCCCAGCCAGAGGCTGTCTTGTACTGAAGAAGGGAGTGACCTTGTCTGTGGGCTTCTGGATCCTGATCCCGAGTTGTTCTTGTTAACTCCAAGTGGATTCTGATCCCAGGTTGTTGCCTGTCGAGTCCCTAATAAAGCGCACGGTTGCGAGCATGCTCTGTGGGTTCTGTCTGGCCATTGCGATGGATTATGGAACTCTGTAGAGATTCAGAGAGTGTCCTGAAAGAACCAGCTGGGTCAGAAATCATGAAGACAGAGATAGCAACCAGCTTTGTGCGAATCCCAGTTCTGTCCCTCCAGGTGTTTAGATAGTGCATTCTTGCCTGCGTTGTGGTGCTCCTTTTTCTGAAAGTCTTGTCTTTTCTGTATGCATGCACGGAGCTGGGCATGCTGGGGTGCGCAGGTACACTTTTAACCATTAGACAAGAAATAGCAAGTTTCATAGAGAGTCACAGAAAGGACCCTTTGGAGTCACAGATAAAGCCACCAAGGGTATGTCACCAAAGTTGTCGTTAATGATCACTACTCTACGCAGTAGGTGACATCTAAGTAGCTCTTAGCAAGGGGAGCCATACAGGTTTTCAGCAGGCTGATAAAAACTTAGAAGAGCGTCAATGCTTAGTACCAGATTTGAGAATTTCTGAAGGCTGACATATGAGTCCATATGATTATGAGACCTCTGTAGGAGGGAAGAGATCAGAGAAGGGACTCAAGGACAAGGTCAGGCACTGAAAGCATGCCGAGTAGTTAGCCAGAAAAGCTGAGAAGGGGGCCGCAGCTGGGCAATGAGAGCCTGAAGCAGGAGACTTGTAAGGAGAGGGAGGGAGTGCAGCGTCATTCACACACTGGACCCCCAGAGTCCACAGAGCTATATGGAGAGTAGGCATTCCGAAAATGAAGGGAGTAAGCACATGCCATTAGTGGAATATATTTGGCATCAAATATCATGAGATGAACTGGAGAGGCTTAGATGGGAGAGTGGTGGTAATGACAGGAGTGTTTGTTTTGTTGTTTAATGGTGATCCCTGGGCATGTCTCCAGTCTGCAGGAAATGAACCAAGGAAGGAGGAGCGTAATGTAGAGGACATGTGAGGCCATGGGATTTCCAAGGCTGCACGCAGGTCCCCACAGTGCGTAGAAGAAGGATGCTTTGGCAGAGTTTAGAAGTGGTCTCAAGTGGGAGAGGAGAATCCAGGGAGGGGTCCAGGTTCATGCAACTGGGGGAAACCCCTTGAATAAAGAATTAGGGCTGCTAAGTGGTCAGTTCCTTTCTCATGCAAACGGACACCAGAAGCTTACATTTGATTAATTTCAAGGCAAATCCTCCACTGGAGGTTGGTAGGAAGAGAAAGTGGAGCCTTAAAAGCCAAGGGCATGTGGACATGAGGAAGGAAGTTAGGCCACATCAGACAGACGTGGGCTAGCGAGCAGGGGAGGAGGCAGCCCCCACTTTGAGCTCTGACCATTTCCATGGGGTTCATTTCCCCACCCTGGCTGCTTCCCAGCTACAGGCATGACATCACTAACCCTGGAGCTGGGAGTTGGCATGGTTGTCAGCTCTCCAGAGCGGGTGCAAGTCAGCTCCCTGGACAGGGCTGGGGATGGACAGCACTCGTAATGACTCAACCTCCTCAGGGCACAAAGCAGGGCCAGGCTGGTGGGAACCAACAAGAAGGGGGAAGCAGATTGTCGAGGGGCTAGCACTCAAACCTCTGGCGTGCATGTCTCCATTCCAGACCCTGCAGGAGATCTTCCACACTGAGATGACCATAGAATCGATCAGGAAGGCCATCCGGGAAAAGTCGGCCTACCTGAAAGTGGCCCAAACCCGGCTGGACGAGCGCACGCGGAGACCCAACACTGAGCTCTGCCGAGACATGGCTCAGTTACGGTAAGGGGGAAGCACAGTCCTTATGCAGGGGGCCGGGGAGGCGGGAGGCTCTGTCAGTGCTTGGTACAACCTGCCAGCCTGACTGCGTGTCTGGCTAGTTCATAAAGGCTCTGTGTGCTAAAGTACTGGTCATTCAGAAGGGGCACAGGGTCTCTCTGAGTTGAGATTGACTTCATGGTAGTGGATTTTTTCTCTCTGTCTATAATCTGTAGCCATCTATCAGTCAGCTATTACAGATGATCCTCTTTTGGAGGAGTCAAGAGGCAGTTGGCCTCATTCAGCAGGGCCAAGGTCTTTGGATCCCTGTACCCTTCACTGGAGCCTTTGGAGGTTCTGGAATACCTTCATTCCAGACAGCTGAGTTGAGGGGTTTTATGTATATTTCCCAGTACTTTTGAGAATACCAGGAGCCCTGGTGGGGCCCTGGGCCAGGGGCAGACTGTTAGACCACAAGGTAAGCGACTGGAACCCACCAGTGCTCTGCAGGAGAAAGATAAGGCTTTCTGTGACTGGAATGATTGCGGTCTCAGAAATCCAAAGAAGCAGCTATCCTCTGTCTTAACGGCTTGCTATGAGTTGGAAGGGGCTCGGTGGCAGTGGGTTTGGTTTTGGTTTGGACTGAGCGTCCAGCTAGAGCCAGAAGCGGAACACAGGGACGACTGGGCCCCTTACCAATCGCCAGTGAAGTTGTTTCTGACTTAGGGCAACCTATGTGTGGGTCAGAGTCCAACTGTGCTCCCTTGGGTTTTCACGGGCTGGTTTTTCAGAAATAGGTTGCCAGGCTTTCTTCTTAAGTACCTCCGGGGGAATTGAAACACCAATCTTTGGGTTAGCAGCCAAGCGTCTTAACGGTTTGCTCTACTTGGGGACTACTATGGAAGATTCCAAAACCCAAAGCGAACTCACCACCATGAACTCAGTGCTGACCGAGGAACCCTAAAGGATAGGGCAGAACCACCCCGGGGCGTTTCTGAGGCTGTGGCCCTTTCCAGGAATAGAAAAGCCCACCTCTCTCCCTCAGAACAGTTGGTGCTTCGGAAATGCGGTTCCTGCAAATCACAGCCCGATGCATAACCACAAGGCCACCGGGGCTCCTGGGGGGCGACATGGGCAGAGACTGGAGGGTGTGGGCAGCAAACGTCAGGAGAGGGCTTCCTGAGGCCCAATGGTGAAGACTGCGGACGTGTCAGACTGGGGACTGTGGAATCAAGTCCAATGGCCCATTCGCTTTCCGTGGCCTCTTTCCAGCAGCCACTTTTGCGCGTCTGCTCTTATCACTGGTCTTGTCGTGAAGGCCGGCCTCACAGCCCTGAAGTCTTTGCTACTCTCCTTTTGGCTCCTTTCCCTTGGTTCTGCTCTCAGTGCGCATAGAAAAGCAGCTGGTGTTCATCAAGCACAGCCCCCACTTACACATGGAGGGAGGAAGAGACTCAACACTTTGTCTACCAAACACTCGCTGCATTTTTATTTATTTAACGTTGAAGATTCCTTTTCAGATGGGCTTGTGAGGAATTGGCCAAGTCTTTATTTCTCCCCACATGTTGGCTTCCTTTCCATTGTCCTAATACCTGCCAGTGTGCCTTTTATTTCTGGATTTTATCATTGCTATTCTAAGGTTCAGAAGCATTTCAAGCAGACGTGGTAAACTTTATTGCCCCTGGAGGAACCAAGAGGCAGCACGTAAATTTTAAAATCCCTCCCGATTCAATGGGGAGATGCTGACGGTCTTGCCTTTCATTAGGTCTCAGGATGGAATCGTCTTTTCACTGTGAAGGATTTATCATAAGGCAAAAGCTCCCCTGAACTCTGCCAAAGAAGCCAGTCCTGGGTTGAGGAAGAGGGTTTTCTGGTGAGGAAGGACAGGGAGAGTTTCATGAGGTCAATACTGGTAAAAATAATAAAATGTAATGATACAGTTAATAACATTGTTATTAGTTGCTGTTGAGTTGTCTCTGACTTGGGGCACTTGTATATGTAACAGAATGAATCACAGCTCAGTCCTGCCCCATATTTGTGATCATTGGTGTTTGAGTTCCTTGTTGGGATTATTGTGTCGGCCTGTCCCACAGAAGGTCTCTTTGATGTCCATTGATCCTCTATTTTACCAAAAAAGGAGGCTTTTTCATGCAATTGGTCTTTTCTGGTGGTGGAACTAAAGTCAGTGAGTTGAGGATTCTCCACCCTCACTTCTCAGGAATACTCTTATTCTGATGATGTCTCTTACAAGACTAATCCATTCATTCTTTTGTCAATCCATGACATGTATATTTGATATTCATTACCAAGACCACCATTTGTATACAGCCATCTTTTTGTCTTCCTTTTACAGTCTCCAGTGGGTCGGGTGCACCTAAGTCATCAAAGTGACATCTTGGCTTTTGCAGCAGATTTGCTGCTTGCATCACATGGGTTTCCTGACTGCTGCTTCCATGGACAATGCTTGCTGCTCTAAGTAAAATGAAGGTGTTGATACCTTCCGTAATTAGAGATGCTGTCATGTATTGATCTTCTGTCCTGGGCATTGTGTTAAGTACTTTATAGCATCTCTTTCATCATTTTCACTTTACAATGGGGGAAATGAGGCAAAGGAGGAGTGAAGAGATTCTCCCCAGATAATCCCTGAGAGTCAACAGGAAGCCTCCAGTTGACTTCTTATCTGTCTCCCTGCCGAGTTCTGTTCAACTGCAGCAACTCTGCTTCTGCGGGCCTTCAGGTGGTAGGATGCTCTCACCTTTACCCCCCCATGTCCCAGCCCTCATTGGATTTTCTCAAGATCTGTCCTTATGCAAGGCAGGCACTGGTCCTTCGTCTCTTCCTCAGGGGAGACCATGACGGAAACATTTTGAACATAGCGTAGTATGCCATCTCAGTTGGATGCTCGGAAGCATGTGTTAGCATATGTGCAAGTGGTCGTCATTGCTTGGACACACTGCATTTGTCCTAGTGGAGCTGTTATCTTGCCATGGTCCCCCAGGACTTCACCCCTGCTGTGAGGCAGGCTCTCTGTGGGTCCCGACAGGTTCGAGGGCTGCTGAATTGGTGGTGATTTCAGAGTGAGCTCCACAGCAACCTTACTCCTGTCAAGCTCACTGGCCGCATGGACCCTCGGAGCCACCTCAAGTGGTTTTTTGTTTCAGAAGGGTCTGCTCGTGGAAGGGCTCACGCTGGGCCAGTTAGGATTGGAAACTAACTGTGACTGTATGCAAACATTTTGAGGAGAAACTGAGCTGAGATTTCATTCTCCAATAATTTCTGCAGCTTCGTTAGCAGTAGAGATGGAAATAACTAAATCATTCAGACAGCCCTTAGGTAAACACAGGGTCCCTTTTAAAAGGGATCTTGAGAAGTTCCCTAAAATGACTTAGGGAGTTCTCAAACAATGAGGCCTTCACAGCTTGGTCTGAGAAACTGAACGATTTCCCCCTTTCCCCTCCCCTTGTGAAACCAAATTTTCCTTTCCTTTCCTTCCTGTGGGCTTCAAAGTAGGCCCGTTTCCTTGGCATATTGACTTTTAGGACAAAACCGAGTTTTGTCTCTGTGAAGATTTCTCATGAAAATCTCTAGGCTAAAAATGTGGTCCTGGAGTAATAAGAGTGAAATTTCAGTAGATATTTTTGGAGTGGGAGAGGGAAGGTTTATTTTCTTTATTAGAATCGCTATTCTGAATGATGACAAAAATAAAAATAAAGGAAGTAAGGAAGAAAGAGCACAGCAGTGGGTGAAGAAGGAGGAAAATAGCTCTGATGACTGCAAGACTTGGAGACTTCATGCGCACTTTCCCAGCAGGCTCTTGCATGCAGCGATTCCAAACCTTGGCATGCTCGGTGGCAGCCCGAGACTCGACTGACTTTGTGACTCCAGTTATATTGACCCTTGAAAAGCAAACATCCAAAGAACGACGGTAGCAGCATTGTTTGCAGTTGGATGGGGACTGTGTCTCAGTCCTGTCGTTCTGGAAAGCCCCCGAAAACAAAACCACAAGACAAACACATAAGGGACAATTCTAGCAGAACAGCTCTCTGAGATCTACCAAGGGCAAGGAAATTGAAAATGGAAATGTGATCTTGAAAGAGAAAATACATCTATGTGTGCATAGATAGAGATATCTAATTAATAGAAGGTGATGCCTGTGCTTCAAAAATATGGCTATTTGAGCATGTGCATTTTGAAAATTCCCTCAGGCAAATTTTCCATGAGGACAGAGACCGGCTGAGAGGAGGGCCCATGGATCATGGCACTGAACTTCTTCCATTTGGGCCCGGGTTCTGTTTGGAGCGAGGAAAACAAGCCAGGGTGGAACACGAGGCTTGGGCCAGTCTGGGGAGCTTGTCAACAGCCATTGCCTTAAATCACTTACTAGATGTCTGGAGCAGCCTCCCAGAAGATGTGTGTCTTCATACTGCCTAGCTTTTAAATCCAGTGTGATTAAAGCAGCATACAAAATGCCCGACATTCGGGCTGAGCCCCGGTGGCGTAGTGGTTGTGCGCGGGACTGCGGCCCACTGGGATGGAGGTTCAATTCCGGCTCCCAGGAGCAAAGGCTGGGCCTCCTACTCCCACCACCTGAGGGCAGTGATGCCTAAATAAAAAAAAAAAATGCCCGAAATTCAATTCTCAGATTCACGTTTACCGTCCTCAGCCACTTAGATTGAAACCCCGCCCTTCTGCCACAGAAGGTGGCCCTGGGTGGTGAGGACGAATAGCACACTGAGTGGTAATCGAAAGATGGAAGGTTCGAGACTCAGAGACATCTTGTGAGAAAGACCTGGTGATCCAGATGCGAAAACTCAGTCCTGCCGAATGCAGTTCTACTTGATGTGTGTGAGTTGAAGTCAACTCGCTGAAAAGCCTACTCTGGGCCTTGTACCGACTTTTCCCCTTCACCGGCCTGGCTGCTACTGCCCGGGGCTTAGAGAGAAGTCCCTTATTTTGGGGATTTCATCATGGTCTACCTTGCCTGTGCTTCACAGTTGGGGCCTACTTATTGATCTTAGCAGATTCTGGTGGCCTCATTTTCATAAGATTCCCTGGTTCCTAGGGCTTCCATGGAAACTGGTCATTATCTGAACTGCATGGGGCATTCCTGGTGGCACAAATGGTGAGTGTTTGCTATCCAAATGGTTGGCTGTTCAAACTCACCCCAAACCAAAGCAAAACTTACTGCCTTGGGCTCTGTAGGACAGAACAGAACTGCCTTTCTGAATTCCTCCTTGTAACTTGTAATAGGAGTAGAAAGCCCTGTCTTTCCGCTGAGGAGTGGCTGGTGGCTTTGAACTGTTGATCTTGCAGTTAGCAGCCAACACATAGCCACTATGTCACAAGACTTCTCAAGTTCACCAAGAGATATTAAAAAACAAAAATTGCTTTAAAAATGTACAGTTTTTTAAAATTGTGAGTTACCTGAGGCTTTTACATTTCAGATAATCAATTTTGTAGTCAATGACTTATCAGTGCCTCCTCCCCACTCGCTTACCTCATTTCGCTCCTTTGATTTCTCTTCTCCCTCTCGTGGATGACGTGGATGACATTGTACGTCACCCAAGTTAAGACCTGTCTATCCTCCAGCTTCCCCCTTTGGTCCCGCCTTTGCCCACCCTGCCTTCGTAACTCTAGTCTCTTCCCCTGGTGTGAAAGTCTTTTGTCATGTTGCTATTTGCTTTCATCTATACAATAGTAATCCCAGGCACTATTTGTCCTTCTGTGATTGACTGATTTCACTTGGCATAATCCAGGTGGCATAAGCCCACCTTGAGGTGCACTGTGGTTTCATCATTGCTTTTCACAGTTCCCTCGTGTGTCTGTACCAATGCTCTTTTATCCATTCTTCTGCTGATTAGCCAGCGATATTTTGGAAGAAAAGGCTAGAGATGGTCTAGTTTTCTCTCCGCACAGAAATCAGTCATTGGAAACCATAGGGAACGCAGTTCCACTCTGAAGAGTTGAAGTGGATTCCATCAGTGAGAGTTGGGTTGGTGTTTGGTTTTGTGACCTGCAGGAGGAGGGGCTGTGCATGCAGCACTGAGCCACGTGGACCGTGTGGATGCTTCTTTCAGGGTGCTTATTGTTCATCAGGCAATGACAGCATTCTGGGTGCTACAGAAGGAGCTCTCCAGACCCAGCATGGACAGTGGTCACATCCTTGGAGTGGTTCTTATTAACCGCTGTCAAGCATCCCCTGACTCATGGTGACTCCATGAGCAATTGTAGGAAATGCTGCCTGGTCCGGTGCCATCCCCTTCATCGGTTGCAGACTGGACTCCTATGATCTCTAAGGTTTTCATCATTTAATTTCCAGAAAGAAATTAGTAGGTCTTTCTTCTTAGTTTGTCTGGAAGTACCACTGAAGTCTGTTCAGCATCACAGTAACATACAAGCCTTCTTCCAGTTACAGACAGGTGGTGGCCTCAGCCACGAAAAGCGTTGGCCAAGCATGTTACCAGACTGCCCATATGAAAGGCAAGAATTCTACCGCTGAACCCGCACTGCCTCCCCTAATCCTGAGGTTAGGGAGGCGCTTTACAAGGAGGTGCTAATAAGGATACTTTTGAGTGGCATATGGAGCTGGATGGGGAGTGAGCGTGGTGCATCCCCAACTGAGAGCACAGTAGGGGGGAGGTCCTGGGTCAGGAGCTCCGCTGAGCAGTGAAGTGAGAAGAGCTTCTACTCAGCATGGTAGCACGGGTGCTGAGGCTGTATGTGAGGCCGGAGAGCCTGACCTTACACTGAGCACGAGAAACAAGGACGCATCAAGGAGGAGGCACAGGGGTTACGCCTTGTACTGCTCACCACAAAGTCAGCAAGTGGGAGCACCATCTGCTCAGAGGGAGAAAGCCGCGATTCCCCCTCCCACGCAGACAGCGTCAGGAGCCCACAGGGCAGTCAGTCCCATGGCTGGCGTTGCCGAGTCGGACTGCGCTCAGTGGTAGCGAGTATGGAGTTTGCGTTTGGGGTTTCAGCATCAGCATGACGGCTGCGTCTGGGCTGCAGGTGAGGCACCAGCTTCCTTCCACACTGCTCATTCCAAGCCAGGCCAACCGGCAGCCCGAATGTCCACAGGGAAGAGGTGTGTGAGCAGCAGGAATTCCCGACCTGCGGAGGGATTCTCTGAAAAGGTCCGGCATACCAAAACCAGGATGGGGGAGATATCTCGTCCTGGAACACAGCGATCGAATGGAGAATTTTGGAGCATCCTGGTCGGCTGGAGTGGGCACGCTCTCCGAGCACTTCTTCCTGGAAAGGCTGAAGATTCGAGTCTATCCAGAGGTACCCTGTAAGAAAGGCCCACATCTGAAAAATCTGCCCCGGAAGCCCATAGACCACAGCTTGTCTCTGACACGCGTGGGGTCACGTGACACATCCACCCACTCGCTACTGGTAGTCCGGTTCCGACTCCTAGGTCCTCTGGGAGGCCTGGTCGCACTGCCCCGCGGGGTGTGAGGCCGTCCCAGATGCCTCCTCATGGTGCCTGGTGGGGTTGAAAAGCCACGGGTTAGCAGCCGGTGGTGCCACCGGGGCACCTTTGCAGATGACAGGTGGCAAAACACAGGGGTCCTCTTTTCTCCCTCTTCCTCCCCAGCCCCACCCAGTGAAAGAACAGCTGCGGATGGGACCGTCAGGTAGAATGGGCCTTTCATAAAAACATACAGCAGTAGGGAGTTGACTATAGAAAGAATATGTTGTCTTCTATGCCACTCATGTTCTGTGAGCTTCTACTCGGTGGTTGGCACATTATTGTGTCCCATGGCAAGGTTTCCAAGTTTCATAAACGAAAAACACAGTTAGATTTCAATAATAGATGAGCACTGAGTGATTTCTCAGTGTTAGCTTATCCAACAAGCTGCATAGAATCCATAGATGAAAAAATACATATGGAACTAAAAATGCGTAAACTGAAGATGTGTTCTTTGGCTGTCTGACATACCCATTTAAAGGGCATCTTGATTGTTCTCGCACTGTGGAGAATACCAATAGAAATGCCAGGGTGCCCTCCCAAGGAACAGCAAGAACTGAGCTAAAACTGACTGCGAGCGTCTCTGCTTCTGCCCTTTTCTCAGGGAGGGATGGAGGGAGGAAGAGGGTGGAGCGGGGACAGGAAATGGGGCCCCCTTTCTTATGCTGGCTGCCAAGACCGTGGGCTTCCTTCTTGACTTCCTGTATCACTGGCACGGTGCTTCCACACATGAGGGTGGTGGATTGTGGCCTGTGGAGAGGGCAGCTTATCAGTCCCCGGCTGAGTCTCCTCATCTATAAGACAGAGAAGTCAGGTGTGATAAGCCCTCACATGTATGTTCCAGCTGTGAAAGTCTGTGGAGGCTATTACGGACACCATGAAAATATGCTACAAGGACCGATACCACTACCAACACCCCCCTCCAAAAAAAAAAAAAAAAGACACACACAAAGAAACCCAGTTCAGTTGTAATTTTTCCCTTAAGGAAAATCAAGTGTTCAAAGGTTTTTCTTTAAAAAACATTATTGTTTCTGGGCTACTATGGTGCTGACCCCACCATCCCAGGATGAGATACTGCCGGGCCCCGTGGCATCCTCCTGATCGCCAGCATGCTTCAGTCTGTGGCAGCCTTCCTTCTCGCAATGTGGTTTTGGTTGGCTAATTTTCAGAGGGAACTCAGTCAGCAGGTCATCCTCATCTGCAGCTAAAGGCTTTCCTCAGACCTACCCACTGTGGGCACCCTGCAGGAGTTTGAACTGCTGGTGGCATAGCTCCCAGCACCGTCCCAGCCATCACAGTACCAGGCACGGACAGAGGGGGTGGGGGTGTAAGTGCATTTTATATAAATGTGTGTGTAGCTATCTCTGTCCTGTTGCGCCCAGCACACAGTCAGCTTGCCTTTGGGATTCCGGGCTGGAGTTAATGGGCGTGTCCCTTAGGACGGGAGCCGCAAGCCACACACAGCCCTGCCTGCTTCCTTCACTATCAGAAGCAGTTCTGCCTGGAGCTCCCAGTGCTACCTCTTAAAATCACACCTCAACAGGCATCTAATAAACCTACTCACACTCACTTCCATCAAGTCCATTCCCACTCTTAGCGCCCCTATAAAAAAGGGCAGAGCTGCCCCTGTGGTTTTCCAAGACTGTAATTCTTTACGGGAGTAGAAAACCTTGTCTTTTCTTCCACACAGTGACTGGTGGTTTCGAACTGTTGACCTTGAGGTTAGCAGCCCGATGGTGACCACTAAGCCACCAAGGTTCCCATTTAATAAATTTGCACACCCTTAATTTAGTTCAAGAGCTCTTGGGTAGTGTGAATGGTTGAGCCCAGGGCTTCTAATGGAACACAGATCAAATTACCCCCCCCCCAAGAGTGGGGGAGGGGCTTATAAGAAAAACCCATCATTCAACTTCCAAGAAGTCAGCCATTGAAAACTCTATGGGGCAATATTGCAATCTGTAATACACGGAGTCACTTTAAGTCAGAGATACTCAAATGCCACTTTAAGAAAACTTCAGCTGATAACAGGCTAGTGGAAGGTGGCCTATTCTAACCTACCCTAACTCTGTTTCCCTCCTGCAGCCTTGTCAACGAGGTGTATGAGGTGGATGACACCATCCAGACTCTGCAGCAGCGCCTGGGGGAGGCGGAGAACACCCTGCAGTCTCTGGTGCACACTAAAGCCACCCTGGAGCACGACCTGGCCGTCAAAGCCAACTCCCTTTACATTGACCACGAGAAGTGCATGGGCATGCGAAAGAGCTTCCCGAACACACTGCGCCTGGTCGGCTACTGTTAGGGGCCCTCCACCGAGAGTGTCTTGATAGCCTAAGTAGATGTAGACCCAGAGCACTGCTGCAGCATTTTACCTGAGCGAGAACAGATTCGCTCATTAAAGGGATTGCACTGTTAGAAGTTTACCAGTCTCTCATCTTGGGAAGCTTTTTATTTGAATCTACATTTTAATTCTGAGCTATGAGGTGGATACATGTGTATATAAATAATACAATCTATGAATAGAGAAAAAATTGCTTGTGTGCCTCTTATTAAACGGGAAGGGAAGGAGGAATATATTCTTTATGAGATGGCTGGGCAGGAGTCACAGAGATGTTGGGCGGTGATTTCAAAATTACACACAACTAAGCAAACTGGTTTGATGTGTGTGTGTGTGTGTGTGTGTGTATGAAGAAATACACTGGGTGACATGCCTATAAAAGTAGGTGGAAGTCTTGAAGATAAGGTGATGGAGTTTGGACAGCCTGCTTAGGGAAAAGGACCTTATGAGAACAATATTTGAGTGACAGAAGTGTGAGTTGGAGAGACGACAGTAGACACATAGAAGAAATGGAATATATGGCCATAAGCCCACTGAACTTGGTCATGCCTGGCAGGCGGAATGCAAAGGGTTCTGGTTTAGCTTAGGGATCCAGAAGCTGGAGGACCTGCTGAAGTTCACAAAGAGCTCCTAACTCTCATAGCTCAGAGCAGGGGTCATCTTCACAAGTCACTTAAAAAAATTACAAGTAAAATTAATTGCATGATATCCAGAAAAAGAGCACAAAGCAAAAATGGAGAATTATTCATTATTGCACACTCAGAGATACTCGTTAAGATTTGTCAGCATTTTATTGTATATTCTGTCAGACCTCTTAAGGAGCCCTAGTGGTACAGTGGGTTAGGTGTTGAGCTGCTAACTTTGAGGTCAGTAGTTTGAAACCACCAGCCGCTCTGTAGGAGACAGAGCTTTCTACTCCCATAAACAGTGAGAGGCTCGGAAACTCACAGGGGCAGTTCTACTCTGTCCTGTCAGGTCTGCTATGAGTCTGAATTGGTTCGATGGCCGGAAGTTTGGTTTGGTTTGGCTTGAGTCAGTCCTTCCGCTATGAATATGTAAAAAAGTGTATATATTATATACATCATATAGAGTTATATTGAAAAATACAAATCTTTCATATTGAAATTGCATACTTAGTACCTCAGATGTGCTCGTACTACTGATTTGTAGTAGCACAAACCTTTCTCTCTCCCTTTTCAAATATTATAAGTGTTTTCTCAGGTCATTGCCTCTGTCCACAAGAGCCTGCCTTTTTATTTTTAGAAATAATCAATGATGCTTATAGAAGCATCAAAAAATACAAACACAGGAAGATGTTAAAAATCTCCCGTAATGCTTGCTGTCACATTGAGCCTACTAGGTTTGTTTCACTTTAATGATGTATTTATTTTGTTGTGTTAAGCTAGAGTTTCAGCATGTTATATGGAAAGAAGATAGAACTTGTCCAGTCATCCTCACTCTTCTGAGTCACTCCTCCTCATAAACACACATATACTGCCTGCCAAGGCACCTGTCTGATATGTGTGGTCAATCGGGCCCACCGAGTCCCATCCGGATAACAGGTCTTCAAAGAGCATGGTGTTCAAGACAGACTTTTGGTATTAGATAAGCTGAACTATTGTCCAGTTTTAAGACTAGCTAGATATTTTGCTAGATATTTCTTTATTTTATTTCTACATTTACAAACATGACTTCCTCTCAAGAATGGAACCTCCTGCAGAAAAACAGCTAACATTTATAGAGCACTTACTGGGTGGCAAGTGTCATTCCACGGGCCTTATTCATACCAACTCGCCCAGGGATTGTCACTCTGCCACCACAGTATCACTGGTAAATGGTATTTTATGTTGATTTTTAACCACCAGTTCCCCATGACTGGATAGTTACTTTGTATCTGGTTCTTCTCTGTAACCCCAGCACCACCAGGAAGATGTCATTCGCAGAATGCTGGAGAACATCTGTTATCCTTTCCTGAGGATAAATTCCTGAATGTAAAATTGTCATAGCCAAAAGGATGCAGTTTTAAAAAAGCGCATGGTCAAATTCTGTGAGGGTGCCTGTTTTCCCGCTTTTCCTAACCCTGTGTTCTCTTCTTCACCATTTTGTATGTGCAAGCCATATCTTTTTTTTTGTGACAGTTGCTTGACATGTAGAATGCTGTTCATCGGTCATTTATATTTTTTTGTACAATGGACTCTCTATTTTGTTGGTTGCCTACATTTGGTGCCTGAATGCTGCTCTTTTCTTTATGTCTGGGAGCTGCTTGTATAAGTATCCTAAGATTTTTGTCCTGTGTGTTGGGCATCTGTCCATAGATGTCACTGGTCTTTAAGTATTACTTAGGGTTTTGTAATGTACAGATGTTGAAATGGATGCCTGTTTCCTTTATGATGTACAAGGGGATTCCTGAAAATTAGTGGGAAAAATGGAATGAAGTCCCCTTCTCTGTCTTTGGAGTTATCCTTGGAAAATGCTTCTTTTTTTTTTTAAAGAAATCATTTTATTGGGGGCTCACACAACTCATCACAATCAATGCATATATCAATTGTATGCAGACCACATTTGCACACTTGTTGCCATCATCACTCTCAAGACATCCTCCCTCCACTTAGGTCCCCAGTACCAGCTCTCCATATTTTCCTTCCCTTCCCCATGAAACATTAATAGTTTACAAATTGCCATTATTTCATTATTTTGTTACATTGTACACTGGGAAGACCCTTCTTTTGAAGAGCACTGGTAGAGTCCTGTTTACAAGCTGGGTTGTGAGCCATAAACAGTTACAGTCTCTGAAACTCACTGTAGTTGTCACTGTGAGCCATCAGTGCCTTGATGGCAGTCAGTCTGTTTGCTTTTTGTCTTCACTTTTGTGATTTCTAAGACAGCAAATTGTCCACCAGTGGCTCATTTTGATGTGATGTAGGTAACGTGCTCACGTTCAGTCTGTTGTCTGTCTGAACTAGAATCTCTGGTATTGGAAGATAAGACGGCTTAAGGCAGTGACTTTCTCTCTCCTTTCTCCCTTGCCTGTCTGAGTCCTGAGGAGCCTTGGCATAGTGGTTATGAATTGGGTGGCACAGTAGTTATGCTGATAAACACAAGGTCTTTATCTTGCAAGGAAGACCAGGCTTTCGCCTCCCGTAAGCATTAGAGTTTCCAAAACTCACAGAGCTTGTTCTACCCAGTCCCAAAGGGCTACTATGTGCCAGAGTCATCAATGCAGTGAGATTGTCCGAGTCTTAATGGTGTTGCTGGTTGGGGGTTGGGCCTGCAAGGCATCAGTTCGAACCCTCAGCCACTTGGAGGGACCTGGAAGACACTCTCTACTCTCTAGTCTTGGACAATCACTGTGTCCTGTGAGGTCACTAGGAGTCAGCGGGTCGGAATTTTGAGACTGGGTGTCTCCTGTTAGCGTTTCTCTCTTTCTCTGCGCTCTGCCTTTAGTATTTTTCCATCACCTCCAAGCCCCTTTCCTCGTCTCGCTCTCCCCCAGTCTAGATCTCCTTTTGAAGACCTCAGTCTATTGTACACACCCTTCCAAAGTGCCAGTAGAGTTCATAAAAAGACAGTAAGCTTGTACTTAAGGTTATTTTTGTGATCTCAGTATATAACTTGAGAAATCAAATAGTAGGCTCTGTGGTCTTCTTTGTTTTTAATGGTAAAAGATACATAAGGGTCACCCAAACCTTTTGCAATGAGAGTAACCCAGTATGGAATCAAGTCACCATTTTTTAGGCAACAGTAAGAATAAATCTGCATTTCAACCACCTTGTATTTTTACCTGTTGTACAGAGAAGTCTTTTTCATGAATTTTCATTTTGCTATAGTTTTGAGGAATATATGTTGTGGCATCCTTTTACTGGTGGAGATACTTGGCGTTATGTGACTGTGATGGGGGAATAAAATATACCCCAGACATTTATAAAACAAACAAACAAACAAACACAGGCTAGTTTTCTTGTTATTTTGGTAAACTGTGGGTAAGGCTCAATTCCACAAATAAACATTTGGTTTCTAGTTGAAAATGCCATTGCTACTTCCCGAGGGCAAATATTATGATACTAAAATCCATGAACATCCAAGACTCAGAAAGTGGGTCCCTGTTGAAGAATCTCAAGATCTACAAATACCAACATGCAATTTGACTTTATATATTTAGGCCTGACTATCTTTAATATTATGTGGCTTTCAAAAGGGTCACTGGGATGCCAAAGGCTTCCATGTGCCCAAGCATCACTCAAAGTTAGCAATGTATTTAACTGCCCCAAAATAGCCAAGTTACCTACAATTTTAGCAATTTCCATTTATGTCCCCAGAGAGTGTTGTCATAAACACTTTTCAGTCCTGAGTGCACACAGTAAGTAACTGAAGCAATGGGTCTGGTTTTAGGTTATAATTTTTATTTGCACTGAAACCATAGCTGGATTCCTTGTCTTTGTAAGCCTGCCTGACCCTATGCACTTCAGAGGAGGAGGTGAAGTTGCTACTCATCACTGTACCTAGATCTTCTCTCCTAGTCCCCACTGGTCTATCCTTTTTCCTTGAACTCTTCCAACAGCAGTTCCTTTGATACCGATGATCAAGAATAGCCTTCTGAGCAGACTGTTTCAACGGCAAGTTCTGAACCCTGAACTAAAATCCTGGTGTCATGGAATGAATTGTGTTGAGGTCGTTAGCCCTAACCCTATAGTGTACTTGGCCATTGGGTTTTTGTTAAGTTAATGAGATCACATTTAAGTAGAGTGTGCTAAACCTAATCACTTCTGAGATAGAAAAAAAGCAGATTAGGCCCAGAAGCAAGAAGAAACAGAGGTTGCTACATGGAGATTGCCAAAACTCCAAGAAGCAAGAGTTTTCGAAAAAGATATATTCTCCTTGAGCCAAAAGAGACCCTGTCTTCCCTTAGAGTGAAACCAAACTCAAAACCATTGAGTCGACTTCAACTCACAGTGACCCGAGCATAGAGAAAACAGTCCCTGTGAATTCCTGAGACAGTAACTTTTTATGGGAGTAGTCAGCCTGTCTTTCTCCCTCAGCATGGCCAGTTAGTTTGAACCGTACTCATGGGAACAAGACAATAGATAATTGCATCTCCAAGATGACACCAGTGCTAGCTCGAAACCGTTGGCAATCCTTTAAATTGTTGACTTGAGGGCAGATAGGTGCGGATTACTTTATGTGTCTTATCCAGTCGTGATCTTGCAGTTTCCATAAAATGACTGGCTGGGACGATGTATATATGATGAGTTAAACCCTCGTAGGGATTGGACAGCTTACTTTGACTAAGTACCTTTGGGTTTGGAAATTTTAAGCCTTTGCTGAAGCAGACTGCTTCTTTTGATTCTCCTGAAATGTGACTTCTGGTTTTGAAACCCTGACATTGTGGTTAACAGTTCAATGTATGAACCACTATGCCACCAGGGCTCCTTTTAACCTGATAGTTCATCTCCTTGGACAAAAAGAAGACACTGTCTTGTGTTTGCTTTCTATAAGTAATAACTTTCACTTTGCCAACACCGCATCTTTGGTGTCTGGCTTGATCACATATTAACATAATACCCATAGAAGCCAAGGGGCATAAATGTTCCATTCCTGCCATCTAAGGTCTGCCTGGAAGGAAGAGCCTATCAGCACGTGAAATAGACAAATAGCTCAGAAAAATAGACGGCATATAAAATAGGTAAAAATCCCATGTTTCCAAGTGTTACCATAGGAGATGAAGCAGCACAAATTTGGCCATTCCATCACTAAATGTTTCAAATTCATTCGTAGCTCAATATCTTAGTTTTCAATATCAAAAGGTTTCTGCCTTGTGTTATGGCCCATTTCCATGAAACCTTAATGCCTCTGAATTTTGGTGGGAGCTAACTCTTCTTGCTGTTACTTTTCTTTATTTTTTAGCAAGGACCTTCTAAAAATACCATGAGCCCAAAAGACACTCTAGTGGCATCTTGAGAGAAGATGGAGGAAGCGCATTGGACACCAAAGTACTGTTGCTGGCAGCCTCGTCATATTCCATTGGGTATGCGTAGGGCTGCGTAAACTATATAATTACACACATGCCTCAGTTGCTATGTCTTAGTCCCTTTTAAGGTTAAGTTAAACTTCAAAGTGAAGTGATATCTTTGACTAGGCTTCAACATGGAAGGTTTGGAGCTCTGAACAGGGATGCTTTCCCTGCTTCCACCAAAGCAGTGCCTCTGCAAATGTGCTTTATCACCCCCGCACTTGTTGAAGGTGAGGAGGACTTGGAACACTTGAAGATCAAGGATAGCAGCCTTCAGAATTGATCATGAAGCAAATCTTCACTAAGGGACACATAGGTAACACTATGTGTTACTAACAGAGAAAAGAATAAAGTTGTCAAGGCTTTCATCTTGCTTGAATCCACAATCAAAGCTCATGGAAGCAGCAATCACGTGATCAAATGTTGCATTGTATGGAGTACATCTGCTTCACAAGACTTCTTTATAGTGTTGAAAAGCAAGGATGTTACTTTCAGGACTAAGGTAGGCCTGACCCACACTGTGGTATTTTCATTCACCTCAGATTCATATGTTGGACACTGAATAAAGACAATTGAAGAAAACTTGGTGCATTTGAACTATGGTGTTGGTGAAGAGTAGACTGTCAAAAAGATCAAATGATTCTATCTTGGAAGAAGCACAGCTAGAATGATTCTTACAGAAGGCTGGAGACTTCATCTCGCATGCTTTCAACATGTTAGGAGAGACTAGTCCCTAGGGAAGGACATCGTGCTTGGTAAAGTGAGGGGCAGTGAAAAGGAGGAGAGCCTTCAAAGAGATGGATTGACACTGGTTACAAGAATGGGCTCAAGCAGAGAAAATACCAGGTGGTATTTCCTTCTGCTGGACAAAGGGACACTATGGATCAGAATCAACTCAACTACTATTAACAACATCTGTTAACCAAGTCCTACATATGTATTTGGGGTTATTCATTAATAGAAGATAAGATGTGCTAGTGACCTCTAAACCCCAGATTTTTAATGTCAAAAACAGAGGGTCCTGAAAAGAGCAGAGATTCAGCAGGCTGAGAGGACAATAACAAGCCAGAGCCACAGCAGACCGAACTCCAGAGCTGCACACATGCCACAGTTGGGAAGATGAAGGTACTGATGCTTTAAAAGAATGCTGGCCGACACAGCCACCTTTTTCTGTTTTCTTTTTTCTTTTTTTTTTTTTTTTGGCATCACTGCTCTCGGTGGTGGGAGTCTTTTTCTGTTTTCTAAGGTAGATGTAGTCACTATTTGCACCAGGTTTTGAAAGAAAATAATCACACTTTCAAATAGTCATTTCCAGTTTCCTCTCTCAATATGAGCTGACTCTGCACTCAGCCATTGGGAATGTAACACTGCACTAATTCTAGATCTCAGCTTCTGTCTGTATGCTCTTGGCCTATGTTCATGGGATATAAATTATGGGCTATTAACCATGATGCCATAGAAGAAGTCTGACAACTCTGAGATCATCATGCCATGAGGAAGCCCAAGCAGTCACAGGGGGAGGTTCAGGTGGAAAACAACTGAGTCCAGGCCAGTAGCCACAGATGAACCCTCAAGTTCTGGCCACGGGCAGCCATGTGATTGAGCCTGTTTGTGACTTTTCAGCTCTCCTTCAACTTCAGCTGACACTGCGTGGAGCAGAAGAAACACAGGCAATTAGCATCATGAGAAATAATCAAGTGTGGTTTTCAGCAATGAGGTTTTGTTTGTTACACAATAGATATCCTGATACCAAATATGTAGGGAGGAAAAAGAATAGTGTTTATGGTTCCTGCCATATATAATGTAATGATCCCATAAAGCAGTGTTATTGCCACTCTGAAAATAGGGGAATGGAGCCTCAGAAGGGTTAAGTTACATTCCTAGAGTTACTCAGATGTTATCATGGCAGATCGAGCAATCTCCTTGTCTGGCATTAGCATCTGTGCCCTTCACTACCACTTCACGCTATGAATTGCCTTCCAAGAGGGCATGCCCACCCACTGCCCAGCCCCCACCTCACCCCCTCTTTCTGCAAGAAACGGTAGAGTAGGAACCAAACCAGGTAGGATAATGACCAGGACCATTCCAAAGATGGTCACCATGAAGTGGAATTCAGACATGCTTCCACTCTCCAACCTTTGTGCCAGTTCTGACATCAGTTGTACCTCTACTTCTTTGCTGGGTTTTGTTTTTATTTATCTATTTTGGCAATGGCCATACAGAATCCACAGCTCATGCTTAGAGTTGAGTGTTAAAGAAACAACAGGGCACAACTTGGAATTAGAACCCACAGGCTAAAACTTAGGGTCAGAAAGCATGTAGGCAAAGCCTGAAAAGCATCCCCACAAGGGAGATCATAACCTTATTTCTTTCAGTGTAGGGCAACTGTCTCACATTCACTTGCTTCTTGGCTATGCAAGTAAGTCAACTCTCCTTATTGTCCTGCAGGCCCTCTCAGCCCCCTGAGGCAGGCCATTGACCTTCAGCCCTCCTGCCCTCAGACTACCCAATGTCAGCTGGTGGTCAATGTAGCAGTGTTGTTCAGCTCTCTTTGCTGAATTCCCAGCAACAGATTTCTGCTGTCACCATCAGTTCTGTCACATGGCCCTGTTGGGGCAGATTGTCATGGACTCTATTACTACAGCTGTCTTCAGTGCTACAGCCTTTGACACACTTTATAGCTCTTTTAGGAAGTTCTTTGCGCACACACACACACACACACACACTCCTTTGCTTCTTCACTCTTCTTTCATGCTTCTGCTTCTGTCTACTCATGTCTGTGAGATTGGTAGCATGAAGAAGCAACTTCCTTATCAATTTCATGACATGCTTCCTTCACCAGGGTCACAAACTGACCAATGTCCTCTCTACAGGCCACAGACACTTCATTTGCATAGTAGACTATAGGCATTTCATTTGAATGGTGTATGGTTGCTCTATTTGTATAGTATATTGACCAATTCCTACAGGTATAGACCTGCCGACCAGGGCTGCAGTTTAGGGCCAGAAAAAAAAATTATCAAACATCAAGTTGCTTACAGTTTACCCAGGAAATATCAATCAGTTTGGATAAAAAGCAATAAACCATCTGAGGTATGAGGTAATCTCTCAAGTGACTTAATCAGTCACTTAAGGAGAAATCTCTTAAGCAAACTTTCCAAAGGTCTGGGGCAAAAGACCACATAAAGAAACTCATTTTACCATCCCTTTTCAGTGAGAACAAAAATGTTGACTAATTGAGCCTTGAATTTTTAAGAAATGTTTAATTTTGAGAACTTTATAAAAAGTAAGCCATGACGTTTCATGATGCTCACCTTCCTGACAAGACCACTGTAGACAAAGTGGGTGCATAAGCAAATGTGGTGAAGAAAAATGATGGTGTCTGGCTATCAAAAGATAGGGTTTCTGGGATCTTAAAGGCTTGAAGATAAACAAGTGGCCATCTAGCTGAGAAGCAACAAAGCACACATAGAAGAAGCACACCAACCTGTATGGTCATGAGATGTTGATAGGATCAGATATCAGGCAACAACAACAACAAAATAATATCATGAATGAGGGGAAGTGCAGATTGGAGACCCCAGTCAGGGTGCAGTATAACAATGATGAAACATACAACTACCTTCTAGTTCCTAAATGCTCCCTCTTTAACCCCACATCATGATCTCAATTCTACCTTACAAATCTGGCTAGACCAGAGGATGCATACTGGTATGGATAGGAACTGGAAACACAGGGAATCCAGGATAGATGATCCTTTCAGGACCTGTGCTGAGAGTGGTGATACTGGGTGAATGAAGAGAGGGTAGAGTAGGAATGGAGAACCAATTACAAGTATCTACATATAACCTCCGCCCTGGGGGAGAGGCAACAGTAAAGGTGGGTGAAGGGAGAATTTAGATAGTGTAAGATATGACAAATTAATGATAATTTATAAATTATCAAGGGTTCACGAGGGAGGGGGGAGCAAGGAGAGAAGGAAAAATGAGCTGATACTGAGGACTCAAGTAGAAAGCAAATATTTTGAGAATGATGATGGAAACTGTGTTAGTCTGGGTAGACTAGAGAAACAAGTTCATAAATATGTGTATGTATGTAAGAGAGAGGTTTAAATACAAGAGGAATGGAACATTGAGAAAGAATCCCAACCCAGTCCAGTCCAAGTACATAAATCTGATATTAGCCCATATTTCCAATACTAATCCATAAGTCCTCTTCAGACTCATAAAGCTCATGCAACGATGTCAGGATAATCACAGGCCAGTAGGTGCAGAACCTAGTGTATCCAGTGGTGGTGGAAACATCTCAGCACTGAAAGGAGTCTCCATGTGGCTTTTCCAGCTTCAGAGGTCTGGTTGCTTCAGGGTAGGCCCATGTGGCTTCTCCTCCAGGATGGCTCACAGGGAATCAGCCTTGTGTCTTGTCAGTAGAGAGTCTCCAAGAGACAGAGCCTTGAATCTCTCAATTTCAAGGGGGAAATTTCATAAGATTCCCCAGAATTCTCAGGAGAAAGCCATGCCCACACAGAAGTCTCATTGGCTATATCTAGATTGACAGGTTAGACTCCACCTCTATACTCCCATTCATGAAATTGAAAGGAGTACAAGACTACCACAGAAACCAATGTACAAATGTGCTTGACATACAATGGATGGATGTATGGATTGTGATAAGAGTTGTATGAACCCCCAGTAAAATGATTTTAAAAGAGCAATCAGTCCCAAATGGGAAGCTTAGTGACAGGTTCTTTTCTGAATGTGTGCATCTTGACTTGTCACCTGAGATCGAGTTATATAGTGAGTTATAGCTAAAGAAATAGCCATAAATAACTTTCTCCTGAGAGAAAAAAAAGCATTTCGACTGGATCTTTACTCATCCTGCTTTGCATTTTCTTAATTTTAAAAATAATCCTTAGTTCACACTATGTGTTTGGGTTTTTTTGCTCAAAGTGAGCTCAGGCGACACAACAGTGTAGTCACAACATGCTTGCTAAGTAATATGAAGTAGCAGTGTTCAAGAGTGTTGAGAAGGATCAAACTATGGGACATGGAATATGGAGAGTCAGTGAGAAGGCAAACTATCCACAGCCACAGGCTTTAATGAGAATTTCAAGATCCCCTGACTTGTGGCTACCTGGCATACTGGTAAGTACCTTTGCAGAGGAAAGGAACTCTGAGGTGCATTTCATATTCTACCTATGACAGGAGGATAGATGCTTGCTTTGCAGGAGGGGAAAACTCCTCAGCTCACGAGTTGGGAGAAAAAGACCTTCTGGTGGCGATAAAATGACCATCTCTATTGGTCAGTTTCAGGAGCCCTGGTGGTATAGTGCAATGGTTCTCAAACTTCCTAATGCCATGACCCTTTAATGCAGTTCCTCATGTTGTGGTGACCCCCAAACATAAAATTATTTTGTTCCTACTTCATAACTGGAATTTTGCTACTGTTACGAATCAGGCGATCCCTGTGAAAGGGTTCTGCAGCTCCGAAAGGCATCTCTCCCCACAGGTTGAGAACCACTGCTATAGCGGTTACATGTTGGGCTACAGTCCACATAGTTGGCAGTTGAAAACCACCAGCATCTCTGAGGGAGAAAGACTGGGTTTTCTACTCTCATGAAGAGTTACAGTGTTGGAAACCCACAGGGGGTCACTCTGCATCAGTATTGACTCAATGTCAGTGAGGGTTGTTTTTTTATCGGTCCATTTCAGGGATAGAGAGCAAAATCTCCTCTAGCTAGTTTATGGCTGGTAAGGCCACTGGTGGAGCTGAAGAAACCAACACTTTACTGACCTTTGGGAATAACCCCTAGTCACATTGCTAATTGTGACTGTTACAGAAGTTGCCTGCAGTTATTGGCATGGAGGGCCATCTCTGAGCACCTCTGATTTCTCTATTCCCATCAGACAGGGTTCAGACATGCCTCTACCTTCCATCTTTCTTTACCTCTTCAGACATCCATCATTTCTTCCAAAAAGTTCTACATCTGTGCTGAGTTGGACAAGTCACTGCAATGGCCACAAAGGATTTAGAGATAACACTCACAATCAAGGGGATTTACTGCATAAGTTAACAGGTCACTAAGAGTCAGGATCAGTAAATAGGACAGTCATTGATCCATCACAACACCTCTTCTCAGCCAGCAGCCAGTCCTTTCTCTGGTCCTCAGACTCTCAGTCATGGGATTTCTTGGCTTCCCCTCAATGGGCCAGGAAACCCTCCCACTGTTGTGCTTCACAGATTTTTAGTCTCCACATAGCCTCCTTGCCTCAGTTTCTGTGCTTACCCTGGACCATTTGTTGTGTCTATGGTTTTCATACTGCAGCTCCTGGTGCCACCACTTCAGAGAGAGGTCTTGAGCAGATTCCACTTCTGATGAGCCTGGGATTTCTCTCTGTTTCCATGATGACTCCTATACACAGAGGCTTTGAGGTGTGGCTTTTTTTTTTTTTTTTTAGCAGACTACTATACTCCTAGGAACATAAAGGATGTAATTTATTCACTCTTTTACTAAATTAGAGATTAAATTCCACCTTAGTCCTGCCCATTAACATATCAGAGACCCCCCCCCTTGGGATTATAGCTACAGATATAAAATCTAGACTTATAACACAACAAATAAGGAATTATGGCCAGAAGGGCCATGCTAACTAGGTCACTGCTTTTCATTAAACCAAAAGCCATGCTCAATGTCATTGAGTTGATCCAATTCATAGTGACCCAATAGAACAGGATAGAATTGTCCCTATGAATTTCCAAGGCTGTAGGTCTTTATGGAAGTACACCAGGCTCTCTCTCTCCCGTGCGGCTGGTGGTGGTTTTGAACTGTTGACTTTATAGTTAGTAGCCTGATGTGTAACCAGCACACCACCAGGGGCCATGTTAATCGACCAGGACTAGGAAATTCCCTGGTCAATTAAGAAGCCATCATTATAACTGACATCGCTAGGTCACCTCTGCTGGGATCAGAAAATCACCTCTAATAAATCTGGAAGCTGTTTACTCATCTCTGATCCCAGGATCATCACCTCTGTCACTCATGGGAGTAAAATTTGCCACCACTTACTTGATCATCCCACTAGCCTCCTCTCTCCTCCTCCACTTTCCCCATATAGCTTACTTCAAAAGCCCAGCCTTGTACCAGTGCCTATCATTGTTGAAAAGGCAAACACGTGTAGAACTTGAGCTGAAAGATGGATTGGAAGTGTGGTTTTAGCATTTAAACGTCTCTCATACAGCAAGGACGCATGATTAGATATTTGAGTAGATATCGAGGGAGCCCAAAGGGCTCTCATTTCACAATGGTTAATTCCTTGGCTACCAACAGGAAGGTTCAAATCCACAGCTGCTCCACAGGAGACAAGGTCAGGCAATTTGCTTCCATAAAAATTACAGCTTCCAAACCCTCTGGGGCAGTTCTCTCTGTCTTACACGAGTTGGAATTGACTGGACGGCATACCACAACAACCTGGAGAGAGCCAAACCACACCAACCAACCCGAATCGCTTAACGATAGAGTGTTTGCTCTGAAATAGTTGCCCATGGTTTGTGGTACGGGCTTGTTCTTGAAGGAGCACACAGACATTTTAATGGTTTTGAAAGTATCTAATTGCTAAAGAAAAGCGAGATTACGAGTCGTGTAGCTTAGAGAGCAAGACACTTGCGGGAGGCATAGCTAGACATGCAGGAGAGAATCCCTTGCCTCCCTTCCCACCCCTCACTCAGAGGCTTCTCGTCACACAGATGCAGGAGGGCTCATCTTCTAGAGAGGAGCCCGGAGAGTCACAAGGCCAGCACAGCAAGGAGGCAGAGAACGGCCAGGTTGGCCGCTCTGATCAGTGAACCACTCTGCCACTCCTGTAGGCCTTAGTACACTCTTCTCGCCTGCCACTGGATTTGCTTAGTCTATATTTTAAGGATTTTAATTGATTACATCAAACACTTCATCTGCATATTTCCTAAATTCCCGTGGGATTTTCACCACTGCTTTGAAGGATATAGTAATACCATTCAAAATACCAAAGCATGAAGTCTTTACAGTGAAAAACATCAGACTGCCTTACCACACTGCTGCCACTTTTGACCTCTGAGAAAGTGACAGTTGGCAGTTTGGGTCTTGGTCAACAGCTCGAAACCACAAGGTGCTTTAAGAGAAAGCTGAGGCTTGCTTTCTGTTCCCTTGAAGATGTCTAGCCTCTTTCCTATAGGGCCCCT
>PVJH01002199.1:117635-176678 GCA_004026705.1 Nesogale talazaci | reverse complement strand
TAAGCAAATGTGGTAAAGAAATCCCATGGTGCCAAGCTACCAAAGGGCATGGAGTCTGGGGTCTCAAAACCTGAAGACAGACAAAGGGCCATCTATTGGAGAGGTATCCAAACCTACAGGGAAGAAGTGGCCACGAGATGTCAAAAGGACCAGGCCACAGGAAAAATTGTATCACTGTGAGCGATCTCACATGAGACAACCACTGAGGACATGTGGGGATTGAGCAAGAGTGGTAAAGATGGCTGATGATACCCGACTATCAAAAGATGTGACATCTGAGGACTTAAAAGTTTGAGGGTGAACAAACGGTTATATGGCCCAGGAACAGCAAAGCCCACCTTAAAAGATCACACCAGTCTGCATGACCATGAGATGTGGAAAGACCCAGATATCAGGCATCAAAGAACAAAAATCATATTACCGTGTGCCCACCCTCGCGACAAGATCATGGAAGACAGAAGGGAGCAGATGCAGACAGAGAGGAGAAATCTGATGGCACCCAACTACCAAATGATAAAGCATCTGGGATCACGAAGGCTTGAGGGTGAATGGATGGACATCTAGCCCAGAAACAGCAAAGCCCAGAAAAATACTAGCATGTGTGATCACGGGGGGCTGAAGGGAGCAGATATCACACATCAAAGAACAAGAACCACGTCACTATGAATGGGGGGGAGAGTCGAGTGGGGCCCCAAGGCCCACCTACGGGTAATTGGACCCTCTCGCACAGGGGAGTCTTGGGGAGGAGACAGGCTAGTGAGGCTCAGTGAGGTGGCGATGAAGCATACAACTTTCCTCTAGTTCCTGAAGGCTTCCTCCCTCCAACTGTCACGGTCCCAGTTCTACACTACTGTGGAGATGAGAAATGGAAATGCGGGGAACCCAGGATGGATGAACCCCATTCCCAGTAGTGGGAATGAAGCTTCTGGATGGATGGAGGGAAGGTGGGGTGGAGAAGGGGAGCCAACTACAGGGATCTACCTATAATCCCCTACTGGGGGAGAGGGCAAGGGGAGACATCGAGCAGTGTAAGTTGTGACAAAACAATAATTTATGGAGTATTAAGAGTTGGTGGGGGAGTGGGGAGCAAGGATGGGAGGGAAAGGATGGGAGGCTGAGGTCAGAGGCTCGAATGGAAAGGTGGAGGTTCAGAGAGTGATGACAGCTGCAGGCATGTGAAGAAGCATGACACAGTATGTGTATTTATGTATTATGAGAAACGATGTATGAGACCCCAATAAAATGATTAAGCATGAAAAAATGCCAGTAAAACAAGCAACTGTTGCACTTAACCTGAAAAAAAAAATACCTGCTTTGAGAATTGTGCTTTTTGAAAGAACTATCTGTTTGAGATCAAAGTAATGACAATGCTGCATAATTAGATTTTGTTTCTTTGGGGTCAGTGCATTGATACTAATGAGAGAAGAGTAATTCCAAAAGAAGAGTAAGCATAGTAGCACAAATTTAAACACTGTCATCAATGTCACTGTATTTCACATGTAGAAATGATTTGAGTGGTATATATTTTGCTGTGTGTCTTCTCAACAGCAACAATATAAAATTAAAGTGACATTAAGCATATTTTTAAAGGGGGAAGCCTAAAATTGATGTCTATGATGTTAAGGATCCTTTCCTAAAGACAACAACACTCCATCATCTTTAATGTGCATCCTGAAATTTGATCAACAAAGCAAAAGGACTTTTATTTCACAAATACTATTGGGTGAAATAATAGGATATGGCATAAAAGGAAGATCTGCTAGTGTAGGCTGGATGCAGAAGTAGCTAGATTCCAAGTTTGAAGGGCAAGACTCCCCTCTGGACAAGTTTCAAAACCCCATTCAAACTAGAAATACCCAGCATATGCCTCTGAACCTGGGGACTGGTTCCTATAAATGGAATAGAACTCTGTAACCATCATACAACTATTCAAAATTTAATCTCTACAAAATGCTTTCTAAGAACCCCTTGCATGGGAAAAAAATCACAATTTTAGCACCATTGGAAAATGCACTAAATTGAATTTTCTCTAATTCCAAAGTGTAATCTTCTATGTTTTGCCTGAGGAATATATCACAATGAATAAGTATTAAATAGTAGCTATTATAATGAATTAAATGCCTACTATACAAGTATTAATCTGGCACATTCATTTTGAGTAGCTTACTAAAAAGGAAACCAATATTTGTACAGTTTTTACTAAGCTCCCCAATTCACTCTTGCCTGTGTGTACTTGCCCTGATACATCATCCTTCCATTGAAACAAATTTAATTTGTCAGCCTGTTGGTCGACCTCAGCGCAGATGAGACCTAGACAGCATGTTGGCCCAGAGATACAAATAATGAAAAAATGAAGGAAGCTAAAGGAGCTCCACTGGCATAGAAAGATGTAAGTTGGTCTCCCAGCTGCAAGATCAGCTGTTTGAACTCACCAGCTGCTTTGTAGAGAAAGATGGGGCTTTCTGCTTCTGTGAAGATTTAAAACTGTGGAAACCCACAGAAGTACCACTGTCTTATAGAGTCACTGTAAGGCAGAATTAGCTCAATGGCAGTGGTTTTGAACTTGATTTTGAGAAGGAAGCTGAGGGAAGGAAGATTGTAAGCACTGCTTGTCTTCCTTAAGCCTCTGTGCTATCCAAGATATGGACAGACTTTTCCTCTTCTTTGATATTCCCAATCAACTCCAAAAGTACTCCTATTTCTTAAATTAAATAATTAATTTGGAAGGGGGGCTATAATCTTTTTTAAAAAATCATTTATTGGAGGCTCATACAACTTTTATCACAATCATCCATACCTATATTGTGTGAAACACATTTGTATATTTGTTGCCATCTTCATTCTCAAAACATTTCTTTCTACTAAGCCCTTGTTATCAGCTCCTCATTTTCACACTCTCCGTCCCTCATGAATGCTTGAAAGTTTTGAAATTATTGTGATTTTTTCATGTCTTACACTTACCAATGTCTCCCTTCACCCTCTTTTCTGTTCCCCCTTTCTTCTCCCACCGTCTCCTTGCCCTCCTGATATCAGTACTCTCCTTATTGGTCTTGAGACGACTCCTATTTCTTCAGAAGAAGAAAAATGTCATAGTTATCATATATTTTATTTATTTTCTCTCTGCTGTCCAACAAGCAATAGGAGGCATATTTGCCCATTCTTATCTATCTATTTGCTTCTTATTACCCGACTCAAAATTCTCTGTTAACTCTTCCACACCCATTATTTCCCAAACCACATTCAGATGCTCATTTTAATATGTCCTCTTTATCCCTCTTCAATATCTTAAGCCTACCATCTTTTCCTCAACTAACTCACAGTTTTAAGTAATACCCTTTAAAAACTAAATATTTCTCTGGAGAATCCAACTGTTTTTACATGCACCAAGCTTAGCATGTGCACTTACGTTCTGATCCTGAACAAGTCATACAGATGAGGACTCAATGACAGGTTATGGTAGTAAAGGCATCATAAAATGACAGAAGAACGTGTACTTTAAATCTATGCTGGATTATCAACTTTATCTTCTGAGATTACTAAAACCACAGGAACAGATTGCTTCCCTGTGGGAATAATACTAATGCCCACAGAGCTACCTGCAGAGAAAATCTGGCCCCTTTATTTCTGCACAGACTCCACAGAAATGCGATCTTTGCTTCTAGTTTAGTGGAGCATGGAAGACTTAGGAAATGACAGACTACATTTTGCATGTGAGCCAACTGGGCAGGATTCCTGGATAGTGTTGCTTTTCATAAACTCGCTAGCACATTGCTGATGGTCTATGAATGTCACATCTTGTCAACTATCAATTATTCGATATGTAATGAGGAAAATTGTAGGCATGCATTTCCCCAGTGCTTCAACAAGGATCAGTGTGATTCCAACACCATATGATAAAGTGGATTGGCATTTTTACATAAACTGCTAACTGTGTACATTTATACTAATTATGATGCAACAATAAACTACTCCACATTTTTGTAGTGACAGTCAGTAGAAATTGCTGGAATTTTAGAGCATCAGCAATACTTCAGAAACTTACAAACGGAACAGTGCATTATTCAAAAATGTTATTCTGGTGGCTTCAAATTATGTCTAACTAACGAATGTGTTATATCAGTTTAATCCCTTCTTTTAACACATGCTGCTTCGTTTTCTGGAATTTTCTTTCTCTCCCCACTGAATTTGCCCTCGATGGAAAGTCTAGTCACCTCACTGAGAACCTTTCTCTGAAATGACTTTCTCCCCCACAGGAAGCAGTACCTTTGTAACTCTAGAACTTGCAACAATGCACATGGTATGTAGTCAAAATAGATGGTTTTTTTAAGTTCCTAGATTACATTACATGTTGTTATTGCTGTTAGCTGTCATCAAATGAACCCCAATCACGATGACCCACATTTATGGTGACCCACGCACAATAAAATGGAACATTCACAGTGTAGTGCTATCTCTGTGACTTGTTGTGGATCACACCAGAATATTTCAAAGGACTTTCAATGACTGATTTTTGAAAGCTGGTTGTCAAACTTTTCTTCCAGGTGGAAGTTTCACTCATGTCCATTCAGCATCACAGCTGCACACAGCCTCCAGTCTTTCACTGATTTATGGGCAGGGGCTGTGCCTGAAGTAAACTGGCTAAAAATGAAGCGCAGGTGTATGACTTCCCTTACAGAGGTATCAAAGGTGGGAAAGAGCAGCCAAATCTGATTGAAAGATCGAAAGAAGTCGTAGTCAGGAAGAAAAACATACTGTAATTCCCTATGACTCTTAGTTGCCCAGGCCTTATTTACCTCTGAGCAAAATTAGGAGCGTGCTCAATAAGTCTCATTTCACTCACTCATAAACCTATACACACAGCTACCCTCTACTTCTTTTCCTTTTTAATCATTTTATTGGGGCCTCATACTTCTCATCACAATCCATACCTACATCCATTGTCAGTCACATTTTTACATTTGTTGCCCTCATCATTCTCAAAACATTTGCTTTCTCCTTGAGCCTTTGGTATCAATTCCTCATTTCCCCCCTCCCTTTCCACCCCTTCTCATGAACCCTTGATAATTTATAAATTGCTATTATTTTGGTTTTCTGTTGTCTGTCCCCCAGGATGGGAGTTATATGTAGATCCTTGTAATCTCTTCCTCTTTCTACCTCACCTTCCCTCCACCTTTCTGGTATTGCCACTCTCACCACTAGTTAGCCCTGAATGGTTCAACTATCCTGTATTACCTGTGTTCCCAGTTCCTATCTGTACCAGTGTACATCCTCTGGTCTAGCTGGGTTTGTAAGGTAGAATTGGGATCATGATAGTGGGGGTGGGGGTGAAGAAGCGTTGAAGAACTAGAGGAAAATTGCTTATTTCATTGCTGCTACACTGTACTTTGTCTCATCTCCTCCCTGCAGTCCTTCTGTAAGGGGATGTCTATTACCTACAGGTGGGTTTTGGGTCTTCACTTCACACTCTCCCTCATTCACAATGATTTTTTGTTCTTTGATCCCTGATACCTGATCCCTTCAACAACTTGTGATCACACAAGCTGGTGTCCTTTTTCCATGTGGAGTTTGTTTTTCTGAGCTAGATGATCACCTGTTTATTTTCAAGCCTTTAAGACCCCAGAGGCTATATCTTTTGATAGCCAGCCACCATCAGCTTTCTTCGTCACATTTGCTTATGCACCCATTTGTCTTCAGCAATCATGTTGAGAAGGTGAGCATCACAGAATGCCAGTTTAATAAAACAAAGTGTTCTTGCATTGAGGGAGTACTTGAGTAGAGACCCAATGTCCATCAGCTACCTCAGCCTATAAATATATGCACATAGATCTGTTTCCCATCTTCTTATATAAATATATTTACATACACACATGCCTATATTTAGACCTCTATAAATGCCCTTTGCCTCCTGTTTCTTTCCTCTATTTCCTTTTACTTTCCTCTTGTCCCACTATCATGCTTAGCCTTCACTTGGCTTTCAGTAATTTCTCTCAGTTACATTGCCCTTGGTCAAGATTTATCAGGCCTCCTATACCCTCCTCACCACTAATTTTGGATCACTTGTTCCTTTGTCCCTGAGTATATTAGCACCACTTCCTTTCCCCAACCTCCCCATTTTCTATACCCCATCCCCACCCCATCGTTGGTCTCATTGTTTCTCCTCCAAATTGTTTATCAGGCCTATCTTATATTGCTAGATCTGCACTACCTTCTACTGCTATTGCAAAGTGTCACATGATGCAATTTCTAAAAGCTTCTTGAACCGCTAACGAAACCCCTCTGAGCATACATTCCTCATCTGTAAAATATTAATAATAATTCCTTACTCGCATCATTGAGAAAGTGTTTGCAAAGCACATGGAATAGAACCATCCCATCCTTAAAGCTTAAGTGAAAATTCATTATTACCATTATATATGTGCATTACTTGACCCATCCAATTTTGTTAGAGAAGTCAGGTGAAGAGATAGATAGGAAGCACCTTCAATTTCCCCTTCTCCACACAAACTGCACATTTACTGCAAGGTGTGAAGAATGATGGATGGAATAATAGATGAATAAACCCAGAGGATATTATTCTTGCTCAGGGTAACCAAGGCACAGAGAGGGCCATGGGGCCCGCCCCACCAAGAGGCACAATGTCCCTTACTGAACAATAGCCGTATGGGGGACAACACTGGAGACACAGTGTGGGAACTGTGCCCGATCTGACTCCACCACACAAGGGAAGAGCAATAAGGGTGTGCAACAGAACAGCAAGGGGAACAAAACAATGAAGTTCCCAGGGGATACCCCAAACAGGCTTATGTGCAAATGTGCTTGACCCATTGGATGTATATTGCAATGAGTTGTAAGACTTCCTCATAAAATGATTCTAAATAAATAAATAAGAAACAAAATTATATAATTGACCATCCCTTTCTTTGCAGATTACACATGCTCTGTTTGCATAATTCCTCCCAGTCATTTGGTAGGAGTAAAAGAGTAAGTCGCATTAAGCTATTTCACTCCACCACAATTACTAGTTCAGTGTTATAAGCATTCCTAACACATTTTCCTGCGAATGTAAGGTTTCAGTGCTCTGAGATAAATGCCTGGCCGTGCAATTACTGGATCATGATAATTGCATGTTTCGTTTTCTAAGTAGCTGGAAAGCTCTTTTCCAGGGAAACGGAACCAGTTTGCATTTCCACCAGCACTGCATGAGTGATTCTGTTTTTCCTGCTTCTTTTCCCTTCACCCCCAACCCTGCCAGGTCGGTTTCATTAGTCTGTGTGCATGGGAGAATTAGCAAATAGATAAATGGCCCATATAAAGGCAGTGTGTATAAAGTCCAAAGGGTGAGAAGAGCAGGTTGTATATATATTTAAAAAATCCTTTAGCCAGGTCCTTTCTGACAGCCTCACTCAGAGTGCTCCCAGGTATGCAGCCAATGCTTCTGCTCCTGAAAAGTGCCTGCTGTGCCCCCAAAGAATGCTCAGGCTGAATGACAATAAATACCTCTTTCCACAGGATCATGGCCTGTAAAATGCTTCAAGTGGCCCTGTGCTCAACACTAATTATAGGTAAGAGCTTATTTCTTTTTGAATTGCAAGTCTTTCACACCTGTCAGGTTGCTAACCTCTTGTGACTTTTTAAAGAAATTAGCAAACACGTTTTGTTTCTAGACCAATTCTAAGGTATTGGGGGAACCACACTCTGTTGTCCTGTGGTTTTGAATAGGTTAATGTGAACTGTGTGTGATTTATCCTGATTGTGGATTAACATCCTAACACATTACTGTTGCTGAGGACACCCTAATGACTGCTTCAAAAGAAGGGCTACAACAGTGGTGTCCTTGAACAAAGGAAATTTAAATGTGCCTTCTACAAACTGTAATGCTTACATCGTACCATTATGCGAATTCATAAAGTACTTTGGGAGTTTGAATTCATTAACCTTCAGGTGAAACCATAACTCAGCGGAGTACTGCTTTAAAGGCAGATCAAGGAAGATGTTAAAGGCCAGGTTATTTGCTGCCAAATTGATTCAGAAGTGAATTGGTTAATCTCAGAATTAAATTGAGGGGTCTTTGCTTTTCTTTGTAACCCAAACTGGAAATACTGTCCAAAGAGTATATTAATTGCACAGTTAAATGTCTACAATTTATAAATACAAATTCTAGGATCTTTTCATTCCTTTTTTCCACAGATTTTTTAAATTCCCCTCATTTCTGATGAAATTGATTAAAGCAAGATAAATGTCTATTTCTTTGATATATATGAGATATACACAAAATATCTTTTGTTTGAAGTATATAAATATCAATATAGGTATAAACAAGAAATGCATTTTATCAATAGTATGTTATGTGTATTTAATGCTTATACATATTACATAACATGTGAAACCAAACCTTTTATATATTTATGAATTATAAGTAACTCAAACCCCTGCCATCAAGTCAATTTTACTCATAATGGCAACATACTCAAACAATTAGTCTTTTGCACTAAATATATAGATAATTTTAGCAGTCTTTAATCATCAATATTACACTTTGCATTGGGGCAATGTTTAAATCAATGATTTAGGATTATTCAGTATTTGTCACCAAGACATATACTGTTAGATACACTTGCAGCCCATATTTTTTGACACTATTAGATTACATCTCCAGATGCAGAAAGCAAGGCTGGTTCAGGGAAAGCGGATGACTGGAAATCACAAGCACACTGCATGTAAACGGAATGGACTGGTTGTACCTCCTCAGGGAGCTGTTTTGTCTTGACCACAGGTCCATTCACTGGGAGCGAGTGGACAGAGATGAGTTGGGTTGATTACAAAACCAAAGCTGTAGAGTTGGACGACATTCACCTGTGAGAGGTTCCAGGGTCAAAACTGTCTACTTAATGGATTCATTGCAAAATGGTTCCTATAAACTTGTTCAAGAAATAGATTTCTGTAAACTTTCACTCTGGATGAGACAAAAGTATATATACCTACAAAGATTATTAGCTTGACTTACTCTACCTTTAAAATAAAAAAGTTTTGTAGTTGGAAACCATGAAATAACAAGCGGAGACACCTAAGCTATAAATGAAGCAACATGTACCCTGCTTGATTAACCCTTCCAACCTCAAGGAGGAGTTTTCACAGAGTGCTGAATGCTTGAAAGAGATTAAAAACCTCAGACTGCAGAAGGAAAATAAAAGGAAACAGAGGAAAGGACTAGGAGGCAAGTGCTACATAGGGGAATGTGCATATACAAAGATAGTGGTATAGATATGTGTTTATGTTAAGTTATTAACATAGGACATAGACACTGAGCCTCTACTTAAGTCTTCCCTCAACAAAACAGCACTTTGTTCTAATAGCATGATACTCCATGATGCTCACCTTCCTTACATGATCACTGGAGAAAACATGGGTGCACAAGAAAATGTAGTGAAGAAAGCTGATGGTACCCAGCTATTAAAAGTTATAATATCTGGGGTCTTACCAGGCTTGAAATTAAGCAGCGGCCATTTGGTAGAAAAGCAACAAAGCCCATGTGGAAGAAGCACACCATCTTGTGTGATCACAAGGTGTCACCAGGATCGGGTATCAGGCATCAGCAGACCTCAAACAAACAACATTTCCATGATAACAAGGAGGGTTAGAATGAATAACTAAAGCCCACCTGTAAACAATTGGACACCCCCTCACAGAAGGTTCATAAGGAAGGGACGAGCCAGCCAGGGTGAAGTATAGCACCCACAAAAGCACAACATTCCTCTAGTCCTTTAATGCTCCATCCCCCCACTATGATGACCCCCACTCAATCTTACAAATCCAACTAGACCAGAGCATGAACACTGATAAAAACTGGAAACAGGGTATCCAGCATAGATAAACCCTATGGACCGAGAATGAGAGTAATGATACCATGAGTGTAGGTAGAGGTAGAAGGTGGAGAAAATGGGAACTGATCACAAAGACTAATGTACAACACCACCCACCCAGAGGTAAAACAACAGAAATGTGGGTGAAGGCAGACAGCAGATGGTGTAAAATATGAAAATAAAAATAATTTATAAATTATCAAGTGTTCACGGAGGTGGACGGGTGGGGAAAAAAGAGGAGCTGATACCAAGTCCTCAAGTAGAAAGAATATGTTTTGGAAATGATGACAGCAACATATATATAAATGTGCTTGATACAATTGATAAATGAATTGTTAGAAGAGCTGTAAGAGACTCCAATAAAATGATCTTTGAATAAAAATTTTTGAAAGAAAGTAAATGTCTAAAAAAAATGATGGCAACATGTATAAATATGCTTGATACAATTGATGTATGGATTGTTGTAAGAGGTGTAGGAACCCCCAATAAAATGATCTTTTCATTTAAAAAGGAACTATAAGTGCCCTCAATAAAATGATTTATTTTTTTTAAAGATATAGTGGGCGGACTCTTAAAGGCTTGAAGATAAACAAGAAGCCGCCTAGCAGGGAAGCAACAAAGCCCACATGGAAGAATCACAGCAGCCAAGGTGTTAACAAAATGAGGTTATTACATCAAAAACAAATAATGATATTGATGTGAAGGAGAGGGGCCAGAGTGGAGACCCAAGGTTCATCTGTAGTCAATTGGACATCCCCTCACAGAAGAGTCATATGAAAAGGACAAACTAGCCAGAGTGCAGCATAGTACTGGTGTCTGCACATTGGTACAAATAAGTGTTTGGTCAGATGGAAGCCAGGAGAGATAAATATCCTCAGAAAGAGTAAGGAGAATAGCAAAACCATGAGGGTGGGGTTTGGTGAGAGAGAACTGATAGCAGTGATGGCTGTATAGCCCCCACAAACACCACCCCAGCCCAGGGGGAGGAACAAAAGAAATGTGTGTGAAGGGATACAGCAGATGGTGTTAGATATAATAATAATAATATTATGTCATTTTTCAAGGGTTCATGAGAGCGGGAGGGTGGACAGAGGAAGAGAAAAGAGAAACTGATAATAAATGCTCAAGTAGAAAGATAATGTTTTGAAAATGATGGCAACATATGTACAAGCTTTCTTGATATAAATGATTTATGGATGGTTATAATGTCTATAAGAGGCCCCAATAAGATCATTTAAATTACAAAAGAGAGAGTAAGAAAAAGCCTCAGATGGAAGCTGATAGAACTGTGTTATTGGCTGTCTCCTAGAAGGCCTGGAGCTCCTCTCAGCCTCGTGCATGATGAAATGAATTGCTGCTCTGTCTGGAAGCTTCTCTGCGTTCACTTGCAGAGCAACAGATGTGATTTTCCGAAGTAGATTAGCGGTTCTTTTTCCTAGTATGTCTCAAAGCAGGACTGCAACCTGTTCAGTATCACAGCAACCTATAAGCCAACACCGATAGACAGAGGAGTTGCAGCTGTATACGAGGTTCACTGGCTGGGCATTGGAGCTAGGCCCGCCACGTCAAGAGAGAATTCCATCACTGAACTATCAATGTCCTCCCACAAAAGAATTAATTCGTTTAATGGACATTTTATGAATCATGTCACTGTAAAGTATGAAGTAATTAGTAGCTTGAATCAAAACATTTCTTCGCTTTTCTAAGAATCCATTATGCTTAATCCACAAATCTTTAGGAGTTTTTTTAATCATCCTAAGAAGATATTTTGCATCTTTTTTTAAGAGTACTTTTTTTTGTAGTACCTAACAAATAATTCTTCTGAACTTGATTTAAGATAGTTAAGAAAGTTTCATCATTTTTTTATAGGAATGCTGAAGACTAATTACTGAAGAGCTCTAGGCTAGTAGTTACCATTTTGAACAGATACCCTCAAAATTATTTTACTGAGTTCCTCAAAATAGTGACATAAACACCTTGTAGCTGGTACTCTGGTCAGAGAATTAGAAGTTCACGTGTATTTGACTTTTTTAAAAGGGGGCACAAAACTTTCTTTGAGCATGTAGAGTTCAATAATGGCCTTCGATAACAAAATGAGGAAAGGGAAAGTATCAAAGTTTAAATGGTAAACACTCAATTTGTAGAAGGCTATGGATGACAGTGGCCTCCATAGAAATCCATCTGCAAGCTGTCTGGTCAGCTTAAGCCTCTGGCAGATTTCCTTGAACCACAGGTGAGGGACTCAAAAAGCTTTCTATCAGACAGAGATTTCTGTAAACTTGATTATTGCGGATCAAACTGTGATACACTATGACACTTGGTCAGTTGACTTCCCTCTTGACCCAAACTGAATTTGTCCTGGGTGCAAGTCTTTTTCATTTGCTCCATGACAGAAATTTCTCCTCTGGCTTTTAAAAATATTGATGGTGGTCTTATCTATCTTACGCTTTATCTTCACCTGTATATTGTTATTTTCTTCTTGCCCTTTTGTTTTTCAAGGTTGCTGTTGGGTTTCCCAGTGTGTGAGGCCCCGAAGGAGCAGATGCATAGACAAAAACTGATGCAGTGGTTTATTGGGGAAGTGGGAAAGGAGGGGGAGGGGGAAGGAATTTGGCCAGCAAACACGGAACGCAGGAGGGGAGAGGGAGCTTGTAGGACTGATGGTGATGATGTACATACAACTCTTTGTAAAAGTTATTTAACTATGGGAAAACAAAGACAAGCAAAAACAAGGTTGCCTTCTCTGGCAAGGCTGCCCCAGGTTTCTTGCACAGAGCGGCTGCAGAATGCAGTCACCTGCCTTCAGCACTTTAACCACGGCACCACCAGGGAGTCTTTAAAAAGATGAAATAGGCAGGGGCACGTCCGTCAGGAGGCAGAAATGTAGCAAGGACAAGAAGCGGGTAGAGAAGCTCTCGAGGGGTCGCACATGCAGGAAAGCCGCGATCCCACTGCCCAGCTGTGCCGGGCGGTCCCCCGCTCGACCCCCGCCCCAGTCTCCGGTAATTGTCCTGGGTCGGCCAGTTGGCACTGGAGGTAATTGAAGCAGAAGCTAAAATGGCAGCCAATGCTGCAGGACAAGGAGATGGCTCCTTCGGATAACTCACTCAAAGTACATGGGACGACGTCTCACTATCCACGCTTCTAAGGAAAATTCGGGCTGTAGGCGTTCCCAAACAGATTTGTCCGTGTCTCTGGCAGTCTTGGGCTTTCAACATAAAAATGGAGCTGCAATCTTCGCTGAACTGGACAAAGAGAAAAGAAAATTACTCATGCGGAACCACTCATCAACAAATCATCCTGGAGCGAGCGTGGTGCTGGCGAGGCCGTCTCTGAGCGAGCACTCCAGGACCGCGGCGAGCAGCAGCACCTCGCCGCCCAGCAGAAGGCCGCTCTGCCGCGGGCTCATGCCCATTCCTATGGACACTTCATAACCCAAGACTCCGCATTTGGGAATCCAGCCTTACCTCGCCTCGACCCAGAGGGAAGGAAACGTTTGTCAGTTCAAACGCCAACGCTACGATCGTCCAGTGCTTCCAAGCTGTGACTGCCAGAATTTTGGCGAACTTGTATATTTTCCGCCTTTTTAAGAGAAAGGTCCACACAAGCAAAGCACAAAGGAGGGTCGCCTCAGTATGGAGAGCATGGAAGCAGTGTCCTCTGAGGAGGTGGCTGTGCTGCCTGGGACTTGATCGATCACCCTTTCATAAGGCAGTCTGCTTTTAACCTTCCCTCAGATTTGGAACTGAATCGTCCCGAGAGCTTGTCCTCACCCCCCCCACCCCACCCCCATCCCCCGTGGACCACATACTGTCAAGTCCTATTCAGTACTTCCCTTTAAAGAAAGGAGGGTACTTATAAAAACTTTCACTCACTAGACTTATTCATTAAGCCACCTTATGGATTAATTTGTATAGCTATTGAATTCATGGTTAAACATTTCATCTGACAATAGTCTTTGCGAACTCATAAGTAGTTCTCCTGTTCTCAATTTTAAAAGGAAACCCAAGAGAAGACTAAATCACCCATCACTTTGGGACATCTTTTGTAACCATACATCACTATTATCTATGTGACTAAATGCTCTTAAAGCAATTGTAAGAAAAAATGAAATAAGCATGTATCCGTGCTATCTCTATCTCCTCCCATCTGTCACTTTATCATAGGAATATTAGTACTACGATGTAAGACTACCCCTTTGACAGTCTAAGTCGGCATCTACAGGTTTCAGTGGAGCTTTAGATAAACATAGACCAAAAAACAAAATTTACTCTCATTGACCCAATTCCTGTTCCTCCAGTGTGACCCTGCTGTATTGGAAATACTGTTGAAGCTGTTTCTAGTATCACAGCAACCTGTAAACTACCACAGTCCAATAAACTGAGAGATCCCTGCCAGCCAGCGGGTTCCTCTATGCCAGGGTAGAACTGTTCCTGGGGCTTCTAGAACCTGTAAGATTTTACAGGCAGCCTTACCTTTTTCCCACTGAGAGGATGACCATTTCAAACAGCACACCTGCACGTGAGCAGCACAACAGGCAACCACTCTGCCACTGGGGTTTCTCAAATACTAGGAAAAGGCTGGTGCTGGTGTTACTTCCAAAAAGGGAAACCTTTTGAATCTCAACAGAATGGTCTGGAGAGCTCATTCACTGGAGGATACCAGGTTTGGTGAAATAAAGGGTGAACAAGAGTGAGAGAGACGCTCCGTGAGACAAATTGGCACAATTACTGCAATAACAGCTCAAGCAAGCTGGCAATCATGAGAATGGTGTAGAACAGGCAGTATTTCACCCTGTTATACAGAAGTGTAGCACGAATTAGTGTGAACTGCATGATAATGCCTATCTATGGATGTCTTTGTGTGTCAAGGGCTTTACTTACGAGGTTGTCATTCAGCTATTAAAATCATTCTGGAAATAAATATCCGATCCCTATTTTACAAAGAGAAAATATAGACCAGAGAAACTTAAATGATAATGTTAATCAGGGGTGGATGCAAAATGTACACCAATCCTATTTCCTGGTCTTCTGAATGCAAATTGGTTCCTTCTGCCACACAAGTTACCTACTTGGACAGTGCAATGCCAAACTGCTCTTTGCAGATCAATCCAGGGAGAAGAGGCAAATGTGTGACACACCTTCCTCCTGGCCGTGTCAGTATTGTTTGCATTGGTTCCACAAGAAAAGATTCAGACTTGGGAGGGGAGGGCGTTATTCTGTAGAAACCAGAATCAAGATAATCAACATGACCATTTCTAATGTCATTAAGGGTGAAAAGTACCCCTGACCTCAATAAGTTTCACCTAACAGGGCCTTCCTTAAAAGAAAACATTCTCATTTTACACAAGGAAGAAATCTGGAGGGTAACCCTGTTTAGGAAGTGTTTCCCTAATGAACCATTGTTGAACATGTGTGTCGGGCAGGGTCCTCTTAGAAAAATAAAACCAGAACACTAGTAATTCTCTTCTATATTTATATAGAGAGAAGGGTATATAAGATAAGAAAGAAACAGTTAACTATCTATAAAGCAGTATAAATTGCTCAGTGCAACTCACTTGCGTGAGGCAGCTAACAGACTGGCAGTCCTTCAAGTCTTGAGGGCCGCTGAGTAGTCCTCTGTAGAGCAATTCAGGCTATCTGGTCACAGGCAGCAAATAGCAGAGCAGGTCACCAACAGTCAGCCAGATGACAGAGTCCAACAGTCCCCAGCTCAAGAGATGTCTAGCCCAGGAGCGTGGCTAAGTAGGGCTTGAAGGAACCTCAACTCACAGCTCCACAGTCCATGATTAGGTGTCCCATGGGTAGTGTTGCTTGGAGATCGAGGCACAGGACGAACAAGGCAGCTGTCTGGTCCGAAGATCTCTGATCTTCAATTCATCCCGTGTGTTCATTGGTCGTGCTGTCACAACCAACCCACCAATCTTCCCTGGCCATCTTGGCATAACAAACCTGCCCATCACAACATGATTAGGAATTAGGCTAACCTTTAAAGTTGTTTCGTCTTTATGGTTTGTAAGTTGTCACTCTCACTATCATGTGAAGATTACATAGAGCATTTTCCTTCAGAAAGCCAGTGCTCCTGGTGGGATTCGCTACTTGGAGTTCCCCCATAGGTGAAACAGTAGGGAGGTGCATACTCACCCTATCGACCTGGGATCAAATCTAGTCATGACTCTTTGGCTTCTGCTTCTGCTCCCTAGCACGGTTTCTTCTCATATTTTTCACTGCATAGTTGGTGACCCACATCAGTCTGTCTTCCAGAGTGTCATTTTTCTGTTTTATTTTTTGGTGGGGAGAGAAGCTTTTAAGCTCACCTTTTCTTCTCCACCATTCTGCAGCTTCTCATCCTTTCCTCCCTCTTGGTCTACTTGCCTGACTCTCCCTTTTGAGTCATCCCTTGCAAAATATGTGTTTCTTGTCACAATTTTAGATTCTTTTAATCACACCTTATTGTTAATTTGGCCTATTCTATTTGCTGAAGATAACATAATGTTCTGGAGAAAGTGCCTAGTGAGAACATATTGGAAATTAATTTAGTTGGTGGGGGGAAGATGTCATTCCCTATAATTAGATTTATTCTATGCTGGGTCACTGGGAGTCAGAGTCAATTCTATGGCAGCGAATGAGATAATTAGATGCATTGAGCACTCTGGATGCTGTAGAAAGCTATTTTCTCCCCACATGACATCACTTGTTAATGTACAAGTAATAGAAATCCCATGAACACACACACAAGCAGCGATCCTGAAAAGGTATTTCATGAGTTACTGATCTCTGTGAGCACACTGAAAGGTACCAAAACATCTGCCGGTTCCAAAAACACATCTGAGGGAACTAGGTGTCTATGTGACATCTGGGAATCAAGTTAAAATCAACTAAAACTACACTCAAGTGAAAGCAACTTCTGTTTCAACACATCAGCACAGTACTCAACACATCAGCAATTGTAACGTCAATAGATCCAAAGTTCTTGAGTCAAAAGTTCAGTTACAAAAGGATCTACAACAGGGAGGCCCGGCAATGAAATGGTTCTTCTCCTCCCCCCCCCCCCTTGTTCCTTTCCACCCACTCTCTTGCCCCTTTTCTTTATACACTTCCATATACTCTGCTCCAGTTGAAGGCTTCTTAAGCTTTTCTCCTTGTAACTTTTTTTCTCCTTTTTTCCTTTCTTGGGGCTCTTTCTTTCTTGGCTTGTCTGTTTTCCTCATGTCTTTATTTCACAACCTAAATTGCTTCTCTCTTAATATCAACTCATCTCTCTCCTGCCTTTTCCAATTTTATTGAAATTAAAATTGAGAGTTCATTGTATGTCTATATTCAGATATAGTTATATATTCATCTATCTACTAATGAGAAGGGTCAAATTTAGAGTGAAAGGAAAATAAAACTGCTATTTTAAGAACATTGATTTACTTCATAAAGAAAATTCAAGGGTATGGAAATAGTAACATAAATATTTATATTTTAGTCTCTCACAACTTTATAAAAGTTCTCCTAAAGAGACATTTTTAAAGTTTACCATATTTCCAAGATATTAGAAAATCTTTTTTCTGATCATGTTCTATATATAATTCTGAATTATCATTTATACTTAATTACAGTTCTTAATTTTAGGTGTAAATAATTGTCCAGACATTTTTCATTGTTATATGATATAAACATTTAAAGGCAGAAACTAAGTAAAACTTAATTCATGTATAAATGCATCAATTATATTGGATGACATTCCACTTTATTCAAATATGATCTTATGTTAACATAGCATATACTAGTTCTATATAAGTACAAGGTCAGACTCACAAGTACTAGGATATAGAATTCAACATACCTCTTTGAAACACATCATCCAGTTTGTAGTAAAAATCCACTATTGTCTAGGTCATTCTGATTCATATTGATCCTTTAGGACAGAGTATAAATGCCCCCATTGGGTTTCCATGGCTCTAAATCTCTATGGAATTAGACTGCTATATTTGTCTCCTGTCTCCTACAGTAGATTTGAACCATTGGCCTTTCGGTTAGCATTCAATATCTAACCACTGTGCAACCAGTGGTCCTCTACAATAAACAGTAAATAATGTTTGCTTTTTATTGGGGTCCTTCAAAAGGTTCATGTAAAATCTTTATTATTTTTAATTAAGCCTTCCATGTGGTTTTAAAAGTCTTTCACATGAAGTTATAAGGATGGCAAAAGAGGAAGGTCCTTGACAAGATGGATTGGGGCTCAAACATAAAGAGAATTTTGAGGATGATACAAAAACAGATGAGGTGTTGTTTTGCTGAGCATTGTGTGGTTATGATTCAGAACCAACCCAACGACACCTAACAAAAACAGCAATTAAAACAATATTGAATGCTAAGTGCTTTGCATTTAACATCCTCTATGGAAGCATTTTTTTTAACTTGGGGCTTGACTATAGGCTTTACTTTTCATCTGGAGCATATGGTATTAGAAAATATCACAAATACCTGGATGAACTGTCTCCTAAATGAATAGCTAGTGGTGGACCTTTTTGTAGCTCTGTGTTAGTCCGGGTAGACTAGAGAAACAAACTCATAGACACACATATGGATATAAGGGAATGGTTTATATACAGAAGGAATGGAACATTGAGAAAACATTCCAACCCAGACCAGTCCAAAGTCATAAGTCCAATATTAGCTCATATGTCCGATATCAGTCTATAATGTCTCCTTCCGACTCATGAAGTCACAGGCCAGTGGGTGCAGAGTCCTGGCACCAGCAAGCGTCCCCTCATGGCTCCTCATTTCCAGAGCTCAGGGTCCATCAACAGCATCCAGTTGTGGTAGAAGCAACTCAGCATTGGCAAGGGTCTCCACTTTGCTTCTCGAGCTTCAGAGGTCTGGTTCCATCAGGGCAAGGCCATGTGGCTTCTCCTTAGGCTCCTGCAGCTCCTTGGAAACTGTCATCTTGTCTTGTCCATAATTCATTGTCTCTGAGACTAACATCCAACAACTAGGGAGATCTTCTCATCTCCATGAGGGAAATATCGCGAGATTTCCCAGAAGTCTCAGGAGAAAGCCATGCCCACATGGAGACCTCATTAACCATCTTCAGATTAACAGGCTAGACTCCACCCCTACATCTCAATCAGGAAATTAACATAAGCACATGACCACCACAAGCTCCAACATGAATTGTCTTCTTTTGCTCTCATTGCATCACATACGATTTGTTTCAAACCCATCCATGTGCTAAAGGTTGTTGGAGTACGAAGCTTCACAGTCATGACTGTCCAGGGTTGGCAAGCTTCTGCTATTAGAATTCCCTGGTCACGTCTCCATTTATGTATATGTGAAAAGAAAAGAAAAATATATATGGTATTTTTCCTTATTTCTCAAGGACAAAGGAACTGTTGGGATCTCTGAGTCCCTCCTCCAACAAAGTATGTCTTTCTTTGTCTTGATTTCTATCCACATGAGAAACAAGCAACAATGGCTATGGAAGCCAATATATTCCTCTTATTACCTAGAAGGTAGTTTGGAAGCTATATCTTGGGATAGGTGCCCATAAGTGAGTGCCCCAACTGACAAATGTACTTAATTGCAAACCAAAAGGGTGGAATTTGGGTCCTAACCTGAAGAAAGGACTTCAACCTTAGAATAAAGGACTGCTGATTTACTTATTAAAAACTACGTATTGAAAACTCAGTGGAGAAGAGTTCTATTCTGATACATGTGGAGTCACAATGAGTCAGAACTGACTCAATAGCAAAGGGTTTAACTGGCTAACAGAAATGTGTTTTTTAATTCATAAGTAATTCATCACTGGCCTGATGACCCTGAAGTTTGAGCAATGGCATTCATTCACAGTTTAAAGGAAAAGAAAAGAAAGGGTGCATTCTCAGAGCAACTCACCCTCAAGAGGAAAATTTATGTGGGCATGCCAAGTCTTGGGTCTTGGCATAGAGCTATGTTTCTCAAGGACAAAGGGGCCACACAAAGACTCCAAATGAACTCCTTCTACGTGAGGGGAAATTTTGTTTTTAATCTGCTATCAGATGCTGCCCTTGAATTCTGTATTTTAAGTTTTCTGTTAGGCTATCTGATCTTTTTACTAGGGAGGTGTCTATTACAAACATCACTTTCATGGTCATGTGCACAGTATATTGAATGCTCAGTCATTTCTGCACCATCAAATTTTAAGACCTTTTTCAACCTTCTCTGGAAGTCTTTCCAATCCTAATTATGCACCTGTAATTACTCCCATACTGCTCATCACTCAGTAATGAATACTCCGTCCTTTGTTTATGAGAATGTGAATATATTTTTGTTTACTTTTGCTTTAATTATAAATAGGTCTCTTTGGTTTCTCCTTTATTTCTTTTCATCTTCGTGCTGAATTTATCAGCATATAAATTTCTTAGATGCATTAGAAGCTCTGCCCACTTAGCAAACTTGATATGATCCTGAAATATAATATCATGCACACAAGGTAATTTTTTCTTAATTACCTATTTGTTATGAATATATTCAAGTTCATATTAAGAGTTTTGAAAGATGCCTGAATGGTAATATAACTCATCCCCATTTTACACAAAATGCAGATGCAGTCTGGCTGACCAACTTAACTAGTTACTGGAAGAAAATGGAACCTTTACTTGTGTGACGAAAGCTCTGATTCTACTTATCACCATGCTATGAACCATCTGCTTGATATGCAGAATATTCTACAAAGTATATTCAAGATGTGTTCTGCAAGTAGAACTAGGTTTAACTTTGCTCTAATTAAGAATTATTTATACAGGATAAAAGGAAGGAGTGTATACAGAAGGTTGGAAAGAAGCAAAGATGTTTTTCATAGTTTAAAAGGCATTCCTTTGGCTAATATTAACTACATGAAAAATGAACACATATAAAAAACAAACCATTTAAAAATGAATGAAGTGAAAAAACAGGAGATTTGGTTTTCAAGGCTGGCAGTACAATACAGTCTCACAAACTCAAAACCCTGCTCTTTCTCTCACGAATGTTCAAGGTTGATCAGGCAGAATGAAAGAGGGTGGGGAAACTTCTCAAGCAGAGAGGATAATAGCATGCCCTTCTATAATACTTGCGTTTTATTTCCGGGCCTGCCGGTGACTTACTATGTGACCTTGAGTGAGTCATTTCATCTCCGTGTATCAATTTTCTCATTCGTAAAGTAGTATAATAAATACTACGTCTGTCTCTCATGGGTGATGTTATTATCATCATCAATTAATATTTATGGGGTGCCTGGTGGATGTATAATGCTGCGGTCGGTGCCTTATTCTCTGACAGGGCAAAGAAGATTATATCAGAAAAACATTTTCTGTTTAACTGGGTCAAAAATATAAAGCATCTATAGAAGTTGAAATTATTAGAGCTTGAAATACATAAGGTCTATGTCTCTAAACATCCTCCTCAATCAAAATTTGTAAAGTGGCATATTTTCTTAATGAATGTACAATGCAACCAGAATGATTGCAGTTCATAATATTGATTATACTCTGGGATAATTCCAAGTAACATTGACTATACTTTTCTAAGTCTAGCTTTTAAGCAAATTTAGTCCATCAAAAATATTATATGAGATCACTTCTAGAAGGATAAGCACAAAGACAAAGGCAGGCGTCTACTCTCAGGCCATGCTGTCTTCTAATCCGGTCTCTTAAGCAGGGAGATGGTGCACCTGCCAAAAGTCCACGATCCATATAAAACTGCCTTGTTGTTACTTCTTAAAAAGCACTTAGATAGAGGAGGCTTTACCGCGGTTGGGGTCAGTTTCTTAGGATGGGGCAAGAGGAAAAAGACCAATCATTCCCTCTGCGTATCATTTTTCTGTGGTCACTACAAATCAACAGACATGCCTAAAGGGGTACTTAATGTACTTTAATGGAAATCCAAGTTCATAGATGGGGGTGGGGGTGGTGTCTATGTCTATCTCAGAGAAGGTGATTTCACTTTCAATGGGGGCTAGTCCATGTGGGAAAAAGCGCCACTGGAGAAAATGTCTAACATGACGTATATATGTGAGTCCCCAATGGGAGAATACACCTGTTGTTTTATTCCTAATTGGACACTTGATCTGGTTTCTATCCACCCCATGATAAGTCAGAGTACAAGCTACAGACCACAGGGACTTTAGGCTCTGTCCCTTTGAGGTGCACAGCATCCTTCATAGACCGCACTAAAAAGAAACCCAACTGAGTAGACTGAACTTTACCTTAAATACACCTGAGGCAAATTAAAAGAACTGAAATATTCCCTTGGATTTAAGTTGTAATGTCCAAGGTGAGAAGCAGAGGGCTACTATCCCAAGGTTATGGATAAGGTCTCTCTCCTCTCCTCTCCTCTCCTCTCCTCTCCTCTCCTCTCCTCTCCTCTCCTCTTCTCTTCTCTCTCTCTCTCTCTCTCTCTCTCTCTCTCTCTCTCTCTCTTCTCTTCTCTCTCTCTCTGTCTCTCTCTCTCTCTCTCTCTCAATTTGTCCCCATGTGGCCAAGACAGACTGGCCTCTCTCCCAAGCCTATATTTTCAGTGCTGTCCTCTGTAGTGCACTGTTCTAGGGAGGGGGTCAACATAACTCAGCTGGCAGTCAGCCTGACAGTCCTCTCTGTTAATGCCCTGCTCCAGGCCAGTATGTTGCCCTCAAGGCTTGGTGCACCAGAATGAAATCTGGTGTCTTTCTTCCTTTTCTTTGGAGCCCAAAGCCCTTCCCATAGGTGGATTAGTGTCCTATTTCCCCAATAGCAGCATCCCACTCCCCTTTTCGGTTGGATGTCATATGCATCCCTGGGTGAGGTCTAGGCCCTGCCATAGTATCTGGACCTCACCCCAGGAATATATGTATATAGTAGCTTTCTCCCTGTGCTCTTTTTGCATTTTTAAATCTTACCTCAGCAGATGCATGTTAGACTTGTCCTTTTTGCTTGGGTTACTTTGCTTAGCATACTTTCCTCCAATTCTTCTCATGAGATGATATGCTTCCCACCTTCATCACTACTGTCTACGATACACAATACTCCATTGTATGTATATCCTTGAGCTTTTTAATCCATTTGTCAACTGGTGGAAATTTAGATTTTTTTCCCAATTATTTGCGATTGTGCCCTGCACCACAAAGATTATTGGAGGGCAGAGATCTGGTTATGCTCTACTTTTTACTTCTGAGTATATGCCCAGTTGGAGGCTTGCTGAGTCAAATGGTAGGTCAACTTCCATTCGTTTTAAGTATCATCAAATGGATTTTCATAGTGTCTGTACAAACCCCCAGAACGACCAGCAGTAGATGAGAAATACTAACTCACCACATCCCCTTCCATTTTTGTTGCTTTCCAATTTTTTTTGAATTGGGTTCTCTTTGAGGGTGTTGGGTGACGTCTCATAGTTGATTTAATTTGCATTTCCCTTATATCTAATGATCAAGAAAATTTCCTTAAATGTTTATTTGCCATTCTAGTTTCCAGAAATTATGAAACTTCTCTTTAGGTATTTTTCCCACATCTTCAACGAACTATTTGTTTTTTGCTTATTGTAGGCATGCAGAGTGTTATAGATTTCAGTAATAAGACCTTTGTCTGATGTGTCATTGCTAAAGGTATTTTCCCAATCTGTGGGCCCTGATTACTCTTTTGGTGAAGTCTTTCAAAGTACACAGGTGTTTTACTTTCAGTATATCGCACTTGATAGTTTCTGCTTCCCCTGTGATGTGTCCTTCCCCATTTCCTGTAGCCTATGAATTCCCTGCACCAAAGTCCTTAGTTTGTCCCAATTCCCTCTGTGATGACCCTAATAATTTGGGGTTTTATCTCAAGGTCTGTGTTACACCTTGAGTTTATTCTTGTGCATGGAGTGAAGTAAGCGTCTTGCTTAATCTTTCTGCAGGTAGCTCTCCACCTTTTTCAACACCACTTGTTGAAGAAGACATACACTTCTCATTTTTTATTTTTTGGACCTTTATCGAAGATCGCGTTGTCTGTATGCTAATTTTTCATTTCTAGATTTTCTGTTCTTTTCCATTGATCTTGGTATCTGTCATTATACCAGTACCATACTCTTTTGACCATTGTGACTATATAATAGGTGTCAACATCAGGTAAACCAAGCCCTCCAATGTTGTCCTTCTTCTTTAGGCATTCTCCCCTAATTCTGGGCTTCTTCCCTCTTCAAATGAAGTTGGTAGTCTGTTTTTCTGATTGATTGAAGAGTGATGTTGGTATTTATATAGGGATAGTGGTAAACTTACATAGTGCCCTGGGTATGACATATGGATAATTGTTGGACTTATGATTTTGATTGGACTAGTTTGGGATACTTTCTTAATGTTCACTTATCTTTTATATAAAACCCTCTCATATATATATGAATCTCTGTGAATTTGCTTCTCTAGTCTACCCAGACTAACACATCTCTAAAGAACATTGTTAGAAAATTCTTAACAAAATATTGACCTTTATATATATAAGTATATAATGTGGATCATTCATCATGACCAAGTGCAATTTCTTCCTGGAATGGTTCAACACCCCAAAGTCCATCAACATTATTCACCACATTGAAAATAAAAAGGATAAGAACTACATGGTAATATCAGTAGACATAGGAAAAGCATTTGACAATATCCAACACCCATTCCAGTTTAAGACACTCAAGAAACTTGGAATTGAAGAAAACTTCCTCAATATAATACAAACTCTATATGAAAAACCAGCAGCCAGCACAATAGTCAATGGAGAAAAGATGAAAACATTTCCATTGAACAAGAGGACCAGATAAGGATAAGGATGTCCCTTGTCCCCACTTCTGTTTAACATCATACTGGAAGCCTTGGTTAGCAACAGAAGGGAAAGAAAGAACATCAAAGACATCTAGGGAAACAAGGTGAAACTATTGTTATTTGCAGATAACATGGTTCCAAATATTGAAGAAACCCAAAGCTCTACAATAGCAATGTTGAAAGCAATAGAGAAACATAGTAGAGTGGCAGGATATAAGATCAACAAACAGAAGTGTATTAGATTGCAATATACATGAGATAAGATCATGGAAGAGGATATCAAAAGGAAGCACCCTTCAAAGTAGCCAAACACAAATTGAAATATCTGTTTTTATAGCCAAATTATTCCAATGTTATTCCTCTTCATAGCATTGGACATTATTTTTAAATTTTCTTCAGCTTCTTTGACTGGCTGTCTTTCCCATTTAATGAAGCCTGCCTGGTTATCCTCAAGGTCACTGGTAGGGTCCTCCACTTTTTGTCTGTTGGTGATGTCTCTTAACTTTTCATTTGCTTCTGTTACCTTGTCTCTTAACTCTTGTGTTTCCCTTTAGTGTGTGGCTTTTTTTGCCTCTATCATTTTATCCTTTTTCTGTGTTTCTTCCCACACATCCTGTATGACTCCAAGCAGCATTCTAAATATTTCTGTATGTTCTAGCTCAACATCTGCATCTTCTCTGAACATCATTAGGTTCTGAACTACCTCTGACATTGCATTCTGTTTCTCCTGGGTTTTTTCATTGAGGTTGTTAAGGTAGATGGTGTGTTGTTTTGAAGGAAGTAGGCCCTATTTTCCATGGAGTCAAAGAGCCTTGGGCTTTCTCTTTAGGAGGCTGGTATGAATGCTTCTGCAGACTGCCTGCCAAACTGCTGGGGGTCAGGAAATTGCCTTACTTCACTGGGGGTTCACTCTCTGCTTAATCAACTGGGATATCTTTTGCTGAGTGGGGGCTACTCAAGGGACCTCGGCACATATAGTGCATAGCCACCTGCTGATAGCACTGTTCTAGCTGTATTACAAGCAGTGAGGAAGGCACTGGGAAGACTTGGGGAGGGGGGAATCTCAGCTCAATTGTGCTGCCTCCCCTATGGACAAGAATCTGGGAGGGAGGTCTAGACATCTTCCATGTTGTCTTGATCTGAGTCCAAGTTTCTAGTTCCCTGTGTTTGCCCACTTTGGTAGGGGGCTGGGCTTCAGCCTCTTCTAGGGAGGGAATGCAATGGCTGGGGGAAGGAGAACTTCAGTACTGTTGTGCTGCTATCTATGGATGCTAGAAACTATGTGGAAGTCTAAATTGCTCCCATGGTGCTCTGATCTGAATACAAGTTCCCTGTCTTTCCCGGTTTGGGTAGATGAAAAGGGCTACAGGCAGCACCAGAGAGGGGATTTCAGTGGCGAGGGAAAGGAAGACCTCAGGTCAGTTCGCCCATGTCCTCTGTGCTCATGAATCAGAATGGAGTGTCTCAGCTGAATCCTACAGCCGAGAATCAAAGCCCTGCATCCAGAGTCCCCTGCTAGGACTCCTTACCTGATTGTTCTCTGACTCACACAAAGAGAGTGCTAGGTAGCACATTCTCCTTTGGCACCATCTCTCCGGAACCGATTTCATGCCTCACAATTATTGTAACTATCCATAAAAAATATTGGTTAATAGATAAAAATCAGTTGTCATCCAGTTGGTTCTAGTTCATGGCAATCCAAGCATGTGAAAGTAGAACTGTTCCACAGGTAATTTTTAAAATTAAAATAAATTAATTAATCAATCAAAAGTCAGCTAATATTTTTCAGAAAGAGGTCACCAGAGACTTTCTTTATTGGTTTCGCTAAGCGTATCTAAATTGTCAGCCTTCCTAATAAGACGTTAGAGTATTAACCTTTTGTATGACTGATTGAGGCCTATTGATGATGAGACTGTTGAATTTGTTATAATGTTTTCAGAATTAAACTGTTTAATAGATATATTTTAAATTGTAGATATCCTATATTTATGGAGGTTTCAAAATGTACATGGGAGTAATCCATTATTTGTCACTTTCACTTTACACAAACCTTTCTGAAGTACCCACATATTTGCATTTCAGCCTTGTTAAATGATTAATAATTTTATCCTTGTTAATTGATAAATACTTTTTACCACAAGCAATTGGCAGATTATATCATTACCACATTTAGATCCAGATTACATTCTCCCTTTAGATTAATAAGTTACAGCTCTGACACTATCATGTTGTATTCAGATGTGAATTCACAAGATGAGCTTAACATATCAAAATTCTTCTGAAAATTATGAATTTTTATAACCAGTAGCACATTTTCTTCTTTTAAATCCTTTTGTCAACTCTTATTGATTTTATAACAATCTATCATTCAATTAGATCAAGCATAATTGTACAAAGAAACACAAGAGACAAGCTAATTCAACTTCATGATGAATTTATCAATACTGATCATTTAAATCACAGTATCAGAATTGACAAAATTAGTTTATTTAATATTCATGCAAATCTTAAATGCGGCACTTGTCACATTAAGCTGAAAGATATGTTTTTGGAGAGCGAGGAAAGCAAAACTAAGATTGCTGACTGATTCTTCATCATTTACCAGTCAGGTGACTTATGTACATTAACTTATCTATCCCTCATAACATTCCTATCTTCATTATTATTTTTATTATTATTTACATACAAGAAGAAAGACTTGGCGATAGAGTGGTTGTGCATTCACTGTGATCACCAAGGTTAACAGTTTGAAACCACCAACCACTCCTCAGAAGTCATGGAAGCAATGTGTTCACTGAAGTTTTCCTTTTTGCCTCTGAATTACAGGTGCATTGGGAGCACCGCTTGCCTTCGAGGACTCAGCAAACCAATTCCTACATCTCAAAAGGCACATATATTTGCAGGACTACTGGGACCCAGATCACAGTCCAAATGTGTGGGGAGATACACTGCCTGATCAGGTATCTGTATTTGAAAGCATGCCTTTTGTCTTTTTACTGTTGACATCAGCTGACATTAACACACCAGCATAGCCCTGAGTTTTCCCCTTAGGTTGCCTGAAGTCTCCTTTGCCTAAGAAATCCTACCGCTTCCTTCAAGACTCAGTTCAGAACAATCTTCTTCTGTGACACTTTTTCATTCTCCAGAAGATTTTTGCTTTTCTTTTCCCTCCCATTTCCATGCTGTTCGATTGTGAATGATTCTTGAAATATCACGCTGGAATGAAAGCTTTTGTACATACATCTTATCTAGACTACAAGAGTTAAGTTTCTGTCTTATGCATCAAGGTAATTATTTTTTTGAACCTAGAAAAATAACTAGTCTGGGGCTGAGCCCTGGTGGTATAGTGGTTGAGTGTGGGACTGTGGCCCACAGGCTTGGTGGTTCAAATCCAGCAGCAGCTCTCTGGGAGCAAGGATGGGTAGTTCCCATGACCACCAGGGGCAGTGATGCCAAAAAAAAGAAAAAGAAAAATAACTAATCTATAGTAAATATTCCGTAAATTATTACTTGCTTTGTTAGGTGGATGGATGAATAGTGGAGGCCTTTTAGTTCACGTGCAGTAATTCAGTTTCTAATTTCCCTCTGGGGTGATTATATAAATCTTTGATATAACTCCTTCATGTGCTTGCCTTTTTCCTATTCAGATTCACTCTAATTAGAGGAATAATAAAAAAAGAAACTTGCATCATCATATTTTACTGCATGCTTGCCTTTCTTAAGGAAGAAAAGAAAACTCTGACCCAAATAAGGCTGCTAAATTATTTGAGGATATCAATAACTCATGATCCCTCTCATAACTCATAGTTTTTGAAAACTGTATAATTAATTCTCTTAGTCATATTCTCTCTCTCTGTCTCTCTCTCTTTGTCTTTCTCTCTCTTTCTCTCTCTCTCTCTCTTTGTCTTTCTCTCTCTTTCTCTCTCTCTCTCTCTCCCTCATGTCCTACTCTGGTCATTCTTACCTCCTTGTAACAGTTACCAAGCTTTCACATCACTAGACATAAGGATCATATAAAGACAAAAAGATTTTGATCAGACATAATTGTTTTTGAGGGCCTCAGTCCTATCCTTGCTCTACCTGTGTGATCATTAAATAATTACTGGTTTTCTTTCAGGATCAGCTTGTTTCTGCTTAGCATTTACTGATGAAAGCCATCAGTTTGAATAATTCATCAATTTTATTACTCTTCTTCAAAAAGCATAATTTAGAAGTATTAAAACAATATGTTGTTTACTTGTCAAATTAAATAGTTACATAGACTAGTAGACTATGTCTTTATCATGGAATATTGTAATTTTCAAGAATACCTTTGCCTATAATTGTAGACTAGCTTTGTGATCAACTAGAATATATGTGACAAGATGATACATTTGAGCATTAACTTAGATAGGACACTGCAAGTATGAAAACCAAACCCTGTTCAGTATTATTCCATCTGAAATACTGCATATTAATCTGATCAATTGTTGCCATCGATGTTTGAAAGATTCAGAGACCATGCCTTGTGTTTTCTTTTGCTGCAGACTCGTGGAACATGGACTGCTTTGAAAACAACGGCACAGTATTATTTAGATCCATCTAACCTCACCTCTTAGATGTCTATGGATCAGGACATGTGCTTTGTTGGGTCAACCAAGAAAGCAATATGATGAGACTTGACATGAAAACGTGTCAAATCTGGGGCTTTGTAGACCTAGTGACAAATCCCTCCCATCTACTAGCTGTGTTGTTTTATCTCCTAAAACTATTTCAGGGTTTAGTTTTGATTGTATGCCCTGTAATGTTGTTCATTGGAAGGAGTAAACATGATGACCTGTGCAAAGATCAGGAATTGGAAGTTCTCAGGAAATGGTGATTCTTGAAAAGAGAACTAAAATGCTATTAATAGTCAGGCTTATTTATTTAAAACAATTTATTTATTTAAAACAATTTTTGTGGGGCAAGCAGAACCACACTTCCAAAAAATGGTGTCAATAAAATACTGTTAATAACTCTTATATTCTGCTGTGTGTTATATAAGAATTAGTACACTTGTATAATTCAAAGAAGGGAGAGTCGGGCTGAGCCCTGGTGGTGTGTTTTGAGTGCGGGACTTTGGCCCGCGGGCTTGGCGGTTCAAATCCAATGGCGGCTCTCAGGAGCGGTGCTGGTTAGCTCTCACGACCACCAGAGAGCAGTGATGCCCAAAAAACAAAAGAAAAAAGAAGGGAGATCCAAGTGGAGCTGATTCTCTCTTTTTTTCATTGTCACTTACTTGAACCCTTGGTATCAGCTCCTAAATTTTACCCTCCCTCCCACCTTTGTGAACTCTTGATAATTTATAAATTGTTTTTACATTCATATTTTCCACTGTCTGCTTTCTCCCTTCACCCACATTTCTATTGTTCATCCCACAAAGGGCTGGGGGGTATTGTACATCAATCATTGCTGTCAGTTTCCTGTTTCTCCCACTATCTTCCCCCCTATCATCATGGTATCACTATTCTCATTGTTGGCCCTAAGGGGTTTATCTGTCCTGAATTCTGTGTATCGAAAGCTTCTGTCTGTACCAGTGTACATCCTCTGGACTAGCTGAATTTATAGGGTAGAAATGGAGTCATGATATTTTTTTGCCGGGGGGGGGGGGGGCATTTAATAACTAGAAAAATGATGTGTGTTTCTTCAAAGCTATATTGCACCCTGGCTGACTCATCCCTTCTTTGTGAAACTTCTGTGAGGGGATCTCCAATTGTCTACAGATTGGCTTTGGGTGTCCTTTCCCAGCCCCCTCATTTGCATCAAAATAGCTGTGTGGGGGGGTCTTCAGATGCATGATATCTGATCTGGTCCACAGCTTTTGATCACACAGGTTGATGTGCTTCTATCATGTAAGCCTTATTGCTTCCCTGCTAGATGGCTACTTGTTTAACTTCAAGCTATTAAATCCCAGAAACTATATTATGTAATTGGTGGACACCATCAGCTTTCTTCACCACATTAGCTTATGTACCCATTTTGCCTTCAGCGATCATGCAGGGAAGTTGAACATCACGACTGCCAGGTTAGTAGAACAAAGTGTTCTTGCATTGAGGGAGGACTTGAGTAGAGGCCAAATGTACATCTGTTACCTTAATACTTTACCTATAAATATATGTACATTGATCTCTAGCTCTATCATCATATATTAATATATTTGCATATGTACATACCTACGTTTATACATCTATAAATGTCTTTTGCCTCCTAGTTCTTTCCTCTATTTCCCTTTACTTTCCTTCTGCTACGCGATCATGTTTGATCTTTATTCAGCTCACTGTCCTTCCTCTCAGATGCTTGATCGAATTCCACCAGACCCTCCTCACCATTGATTTTAGGTCTGTTGTTATTCCCTTGTGCCTGAATTTGTTGTCTCTCTCTCTCTCTCTCTCTCTCTCTCCTTCCCTCCCTCCCTCCCTCCCTCTTAGACTGCTCCTGCGTGGTCTGAGGAGGTAGGTCTATTTTCATACCATGCTGTGGAAACTTCCTTATCATTTTACTGGGGGCTCATATCCCTCTTATCACTATGCATATATACTTCCCTTGTGTCAAGCACATTTGTACATATGTTGCAATCATCACTTTCTTTCTTTTATTAAAAGATCATTTTTATTGGGGGCCGTTATAGCTCTTATAACAATGTATGTATCAATTGTATCAATTGGCACATGTATTTCCAGCATTATTTTCTATTTGAGCCCTTGATATCAGCTTCTTTTTGGTCTATCCTACCTCCCATGCTTGTGACACTTTGATAAATTATAAATTATTATTATTTTCATATCTTATAGTGACTGCTGTCTCTCTTTCCCCCAGGTTTCTGTTGTTTGTCCCCCTATGGGTGTGGGGTATACTTATGTGTCAATCATTGTGATCAGTTCCCCCTTATTTAAAAAAAAAAAACCATTTTATTGGGGGGGTTCACACAGAACATTTAGAACATTTTCTTTCTATATAAGCTCTTGGTATTGGCTTCTCATTTTTTTCCTCCATTCCTCCTCTACCCTCCCTCCCTAATAAACCCTTGATAATTTACTAATTATTTTTTCATGTCTTACACTGATGGATGTCTCCCTTCACCCACTTTTCTATTGTCCATCTCCCTGGGAGGGGTTATAAATAGATCACTGCAATCATTTCCCCCCTTTCTTCTCCCCTTATCTTCTCTTTACCCTGTGTTTCTAGCTTTTATCTGTACCAGTGTACACCTCTGGTCTATCCAGATTTATAAAGTATAATTGGGCTCATGAGAGTGGAGGGGGGAGCATTAAAGAACTAGAGGTAAGTTATATGTTTCATTGATGCTATACTGAACTGTATCCTTACTGGCTCCTCTATTCCTTATGACCCTTCTGTAAAGAGATGCCCAATTGTATACAAATTGACTTTGAGTCTTCATTCCATGTTCTCCCTCATCTACATACATATGATTTTTGTTCTGGGTCTTTGATTTCTGATACCTAATCTCATCAATACCTCATGCTCATACAGGCTGATGTGCTTCTTCCATGTGAACTTTGTTGCTACTGAATTGGATGGCTGCTTGTTCTTCAGGGCTTTAAGACTCCAGATGCTATATCTTTTGATAGCTGGGCACCATCAGCTTTCTTCATTACATTAGCTTATGCACCCATTTTGACTTCAGCAATCATGACAGAAAGGTATTTTCAATATTCTTTATCAGGGCCACAATTAAATGCATCTTGGAATACCATGTTATTATAAGAAAGTGTTCTTGTGTTGAGGGAGGATTGAGCAGAAACCCAAAGTCCATCCACTTTCTCAATGTATTAACATATAAATATATTAACAATACTATTTAATGAACACATATATATTTTTATTATATATATTTATGTAAGTGAAAACCTATGTTTATACCTCCATCAACAGCTTTTCTTCCTAGATCTTTCCTCTTGCCCAGTTGGCCTTCTTCCACCTCTTAGTAATTTTTCTCTGTTAGATTGCTGCTGCTCCAACACCACCAAGATCTCTACCTTCTCTTCGTTGTTGCTTCTAATTCCCTAGTTGCTTCCTGTGGATGGCATTGCTTGCTTATCATTCCTTTCCCCACCCTCTCCTCCCCCAAGTCCTTCCAGATGATCAATCCCAATGCTTCTTCTTTGGGCTTACTTTCCAGGTCTATCGTATAGGTAGGCAAAATAACAATAACAGAGACAAAACAAAAAGAAAACAAAAATTGAAAGAAATAGAAAAAGCAAGCAAAACAAAACAAAGCATACAGAATTCCACATTTGTTCTTTTGGTAGTTCGTGGTACTTTCAGTGTTCTTTAGTAGCACCACAATTAAATGAATTGATTCTTCTTTGGTCTTCATTGTTCTTATTCAATCTTTCACACGTATATGAGGCAATGAAATATACCATGGCGTGAGTTAGGCACACCTCAGTCTTCAAAGTAACATGGTTGCTTTTCAATACTACCAAAAGATCTTGTCCAGCAGATCTACCTAATAAAACTAATCTTTTCAACTCTTGACTGTTGCCTCCATGAGCATTGATTATGGATACAGGCAAGACAAAATTCTTGACAAATTAAATAGTTTCCATTTACTATAAGGTTATCTGTTAGTCAGGTTGTGAGGATTTTGGTGAACTTTGCATGCAATTGTAAAGGGCTGCAATCCTTGATCTTCATTAGCAAGTGCGTCAAGTTCTCTTTACTGTCAACTAGCAAACTTGTGTCATCTGCGTCCCCTAGGTTATCGGTATGCTTTTCTACAATCCTGAAACCACATATGCCAATTTTTCTGATGATCTGCTCTGTGTACAGATTGAATACGTATACAGAAAGAATATAACCCTGATGAACACTTATTTAGATTTTAAAACCAAGGAGTATTCCCTTGTTCCATTTGCACAACTGTCTCTTGATACATGTACAATTTCCAGAGGAGCAAAATGAACTGTGTGGAATTCCCATTCTTTTCAAGCTTATCTGTTTTTTATTATCGTTCACACAATAGGCAAATGCCTTTGCATATTCATTCAAACACAAATAACCCTCTCTCTTGTATTTGCTGCTTTGAGTCAAGATCTATCGGCTATCAGTAATGATATCCCTTGTTTTACATCCTCTTCTGAATTTGGTCTGGATTTCTGGCAGTTGCCTGACAATATTGCTGCAACCATTTTTGGATGATCTTCAGCAAACTTTTGCTTGTGTGCCATATCAATGATGGTGTTCTAATGTGAGCATTCTATTGGATCACCTTTTAGTTGTCTTCCAAATTTCCTGATGAATAAGTGCTTCTGAAGCATAAAATTCTTTTTCTCTGTGTGAGTGTGTCTGTGTGTATGTGTGGCATCACTGCCCTGGTGGGAGTAGGAAACCCAGTCTTGCTCCTGGAGAGGGATAAACTTCTTTTGAAAACATTTCAATTGATATTCCACAAATTCCTTGAAACTTGTTTTTGCCTAATGCTTTCAGTGCAGCTTAAACTTCCTCTAGCTCCATTGGTTTTTGCTCAAATGCTACCAACTATCAACTAGCTCTTATGAGTACAGTGACTCTATCTGTTCTTGCTGTCATCTCTTGATGCACCCTCCATCATTAAATATTTTGCCCATAAAATCTATCAAGATTGCAGCTCAAAGCTTGAATTATTTTTCTTGAGTTCTTATAGTTTCAAATATGTTGAATGTGTCCTCTTTTGCTCTTTTTAATTCTAGGTCCTTGCATATTTCATTGTAATATTTGACTTTGTCTTCTCAAACTGGTCTTTGGAATTTCAATTCAGCTATTTGACTTCATCATTTCTCCTATCAGTCTTACTTACGCTACATTAAGAGTACATTGCAGTCTCTTCTGACATCCACTGTAGCATTTTATTACTGTCTTGTCTTTCTAATAGTCTTTTGCTACCTTCATAAATGATGTTCTTGATGTCTTCCCACAGCTCATCAGGTATTCAATCAGTAGTGTTCAATGCATCAAAACTACTCTTAAAATGGCACGATCTCTCACACTGTCCTGCTTCCATTCATTAGGCCTTCAGTATCTGACAATATTTTAAAGTTATACATACAGTTTTCAATGTCTTCTTCCTATGGAGTGAAGAGTTGAGTCCTTCTTTGTTGTCTCTTCTTCGTCTGGAATCTTAATTGAAAGCTGTTCACTTTGGGCAACTCTGCTGGTATTTGAAATGCCAGTGACATAGCTTCCAGCATCACAGCAACACACAAGACACCACAGTAAGACAAAGTGGCAAACAGATTTTGGCATTTGACAAATGAAGAAAAGCAATCATAATTATTGATATATGAATTATGATATGCAACTTACTGCAAAATGTATATATCTTTTCTCATTTAACTATCACAGCGATCTGAAGAGGTGGTGCAAAGAGTTAACATGCAAGGCTGCCAACTGAAAGGATAAAAGTGTTAGTCTAATAGGAGGCATCTTGGAAGGAACTCCTTGAAGCTTATGAAAATCAGCCATGAAAACCCTATGGAGCAGAGTTCTACTGTTATGCACATGGAGTTGCCATAAGTGAGAGTGAACTCATCATCAATTAGTGGGCTTTATTTGTAGATGTAATTTTAAAGATGAAAACAAAGGCTTATATGGCCATGAGATGTCTAATGGATCAAGTATCAGGCATCAAAGAATGAAAAATTATATTATTGCAAATGAGGGGCAGTACAGGTTGGTGTACCAAACCGATCTGTAGGTAATGGACTTCACCTAACAGAAGGGTCATAGGGAGGAAATGGACCAGTTAGGAAGCAGTGTAACAATGATGAAACATACAACTTCCCTCCTATTCTTCAATGCTTCTTCCTTCCACTATCATGATCCCAATTCTACCTTACAAATCTGGTTAGACCAGAGGATGTACACTGGTGCAGATAGGAACCAGAGGCACAGGGAATCCAGGACAGATGATCCATTCAGGAGCAGTGGTGAGAGTGGTGATACTCAGAGGGTGGAGGGGAGATGGGGTAGAAAGGGGGAACCAATTATAAGGACCTACATATAACCTCTTACAATGGGAAAGTGGATGAAAGAAGATATTGGACAGTATAAAATATGACAAAGTAATAATAATTTATAAATTATCAAGAGCTCATGAGGGAGTAGGGAGAAGGGAGGGAGGGGGAATGAGGAGCCAATGCCAAGGGCTTGAATAGATAACATGTTTTCAGAATGATGAAGACAACAGATGTGCTTGACATACAATGGACGTATGTATGGATTGTGGTAAGAGTTGTATGAGCCCCCAATATAATGATTAATAAGAAAAGAATGAAAAAAAAAAGTCTTGGTTTTCCCCCAGAGGCAAGTACCTCATCTTTCGCGTGTTTCTCGGACTTAGCCGACACACAGCAGCATGGCCACTAAATGCCAGTCTTCAAACCTGCCTCAAATGAAGGAATCTAAGCTACAAGGGACCCCCAACCTCCCCAAAGGAAGAAAAAGAGCAGCAGGAAGCAACTGAACACATTGTTGAAGCACAAAATATAATGGACAGACTTAAAAAACAAGCTAGAGATGATATTTTGAAAGGACAGAAATACAATGAACTTTTCCAACCATTCTTTCAGAAGAGGGCAGAATTCATGACTAAAATCCCGAATTTTGGGATAACAGCATTTCTCAACCATCCACAAGCATCTTCATTGCTTGGAGAAGAGGATGAAGAGGCACTGCATTATTTGACCAGAGTTAAAGTGACAAAATTTGAAGATATTAAATCAGATTACAAGAATAGATTTATATTTTGATGAAAATCTTTATTTAAAAAATAAATTTCTCAAGACATGTCAGGCTTCAAGCTGATGCACCAAGACATAAATACAATATACTGGCATGTACCAGGAACCCAATAGAGAGGTCTGCAGGGCTGGCCCCAATCCCAACTATGTGGACACATACACACACACACACCACCAGAATAATGGCCCTCAGAGGACAGTACTGGTATTAGTTTGGGAAGAGGGGTTCATCAGATTAGGGCACACTGAAGGATCACAAAGGGATTGAGAGGGAGGAGAGGACATCCTGGCCCACAAAGCCCCAAGGTCAGAATGATGTCTCTGCTTGGAACAGACAGCATACAGGGAGGAGCATAGGGCCAGTCCCACCACAGGACATAGCATCCCTCACAGAACCATGGTGCTGTGGGGGACAGCACTAGAGACACAGTGCAGGAGCTGAGGTCAGCCTGGCCCCATCACGCTGGGGCAAGGCACTGAGAACATGCAGCAGAGCAGCAGCAGGAACAGAGTGATGAAACTCCCAGGGAATACAAAAAATACACTTTGGAGACAGTGAGCCACCATATCAGACTCTACTAGAAAACATTTCTACAGGCCATCAAACAGACCTTGAACTATTCATGGGCTTTTTCCTTTTTTATCAGAGGCTTTCTTTTAGTTATTGTAGTTTTGTTCTTGTTTGTACTGTTGTTATTGTTTTGTTGGTTTTGACTTCCTTTGTTGTTTTATTCGGTTTTGCCCAGTTTTTGCACTTATTAATGTATCTGTATGTCTATCTTGATAAGATAGGTGCGATAATTCAGAGATGAAAAAGAATGGGACCAATATTCCCAGGGGATATGGGGAAGGGGAGGTGGGAGAAAGGGTGGGATTTGGGGAACCAATCCAGGGACAAGGGAACAACAAATGAACTAAAGTCAGTGAAAGAAAAATGTACGATGTGTGGTGGTGCTTAATCAAGGACAATGCAGCAGTGAGGAATTACTGAATCTGAATGAAGGCCAAACATGATGTTAGCACAAGAGGAAAGTAAAAGGAAATAGAGGAAAGAACCAGGAGGCAAAGACATTTACAGAGGCCTAAATAGACATGTATAAATGTGTTATATATATATATATATATATATATATATATATGAATAGCACTATGTACTCTATCTATATATTAATTATTAAGGTTGCAGATGGACATTGGATCTCAGCTCAAGTACTCCCTCAACACAAGAACATTTTGTTCTACTTATCCGGCATTCTGTGGTGCTCACCTTTCCAACATGATTGCTGAAGACAAAATGCGTGCATAAGCAAATGTGATGGTGGGGGTAACTGATCACAGGACCAAACTAGAACTGCCTCCCAAGGGGATGAATAATTGAAAAGTGGGTGAGGAACAACGGACGACAATGTAAGATATGGAAATAATAATCTATAGTGTATTAAGGGTTTGCGAGGGAGGGAATATGGGGAGGGGAAGGAGGAAATGAGCTGATATCTGGAGCTCAAGTGGGAAGAGAATGCTTTGAAAATGATGAATGCGGCATATGGACAAATGTGCTTGACACACTGGATGAATGTCTAGATTGTGATAAGATTTGTAAGAGCCCCCAATAAAAGTATCAAAAAAGAAAGAAGGATGAAAGAAAATAAAGTTCTCTCCAAATAATTTTATGTGAATGAGAGTGGTGACCCATCTTCAAAATCAGCTGAAATCAAATGGATATCTGGAAAGGACTTGACGAAGTGTTCAAGCCAAACACAGAACAAAGCCAGCTGGAAGAGGCAGTCTGAAGAACCTGAGTTTTTTTACCTGGTTTAGTTTCTGATGCAAGTGCAGATCAGTTAGGAGAAGTCACCAGTATGATATTTGGCCAAATCCATTACAGTACTATTTGGTTCTTGATACGGATGATGATGAAAAAGGTGAAGGAGGAGAAGGAGAGGAAAGAGAGGAGCATGAAGGAGAAGATGACTGATTTCAACCTTCCTTTGGTGAGTTTCTTCAGTCCCTGAGAGAAAGTTGCTATTTCTGTTTCTTCCTCTTGTGCTCTGCCACCTTGTCTCTCCTCTGCACCATGATTCTCAACTTACTTGGGGGTGAGGGGAATAATGCCTTGTGCAGAACACAATGGAAAAGAATCTTTACCCCCCCCCCTTGTGTTTACACTAATTGTTATCCCTTCCTGTCTCAACAAAAACTATGGAATCAGCATACACCATGCTCTGTGGGAAAGCAGAACACTGCTCCCTTGGCTCTGCTGGCAGCTGGAGGGTGCTCGGCCCCTGTTTAGTAGTACATAGAATTCTAACGTCTTTCTTCTTTCTATGGTTATTGGGTTAGAGATTACACTGTGTCTCCATGTAAATATGTATCTGCCTACTCTCTCTTGTTCAAAAATAGAAAAAAAAAAACTTCTAAAAAGGGGTTATAGAAGGTCAGCCAAGGGTGGGTTTGAAATGTTTGAGTGGGTTACATGGGCATTTTGACAACATGGCTTCTCCTTTGGCATGTTTAGTTGTGATATCTAACAGACATCCTTGCAGTTTAAGATAACATTTTAAAAATAATATTCTCTCCTCATGAAGAGTTGAGCCCTGCTAATCTATGGGAGAAGCAGCAGAACCTGTAGGATCTTCCTTGGAATTGGCATTCTCTATTGTAATTCTGCTCTTGTTTATTTTTAAATTTTCTTCCTGTTTCATTAGAAAGGAAAGATGCTCAGTTTTAAACATTAAACATGTGCAAGTTGCTTTGCTACAGTAAAACTAAATGTGTACACATACACACACACACAAAAAGTAAAACAAAGACTTAGGACAGATAGATACATGTTTAGGCTCAAGTTCTGGCTTCACGATTCCTAGCTGTGCAATTTCAACATGTTGCTTACCTCCTTGTGCTTTAGTTTCCTCTTCTGCACTCTGAGAATAGCTGAACCAAATGGCTCTGTTGAACATGTAAGATAATACATGTAAGGCCTTAAGAACAGTGCCTAGCATGTAAGTAAACATCCAATAAAAGTTGACTATTTGTTTTTCTCAGACCACTAGAAAAGTCATATTATTTTCAATATGCATTCAAGAAAATGCAGCCACAGCATTTTGTTGTGCAGCGCATAGAGTTCCCCTTAATTTGGATCTTGCTCTGTTATTTCATCTACTTCACTCAAATATTCTTTCTACACTGTATAATTTAATAATATATTTATTTATTCATTCATATAACAAATGGTCTTGCTAGGTTTCTTTAAACTAGGCAAGAACAAGAGCACTAAGAGATGATCTCTCTTCAAGATATCTACTGTATTTTTAGAGATAAATTTCAGAGGCTTAAATGAAAAATCACATGTGCTTAGAGAATAGATCATTTATTCAGCTTTGGGAAGTCAGCTTCAATGACTTAGTCTCAGGTTTTAAAGGATGAGTGCGGGTGAAATACACAATAGCTATTACTACAGACATTTTGGTATGTTTGTATTGTGGGTTAAACCTTTTAGGGTCAGGATTTCTGTGAGATTTATCTTTGCAGATCCAGCAGTACCCAGGGCAGTGCCTGGGGTCTTTGATAAGTGGTGACGGGAAGGGTGTCTGCAGTATATAAGTGGTAGCCACGCAATTTTACTCTTATCCTTTTGTATGGGTTGAATTGTGGCTCTCAAAAGGCTTGTTGAATGTCTATACTTGCCACTGTGTCCCTATTTGAAAATAAGGTCCTTTTTTTAAGTTAATGAATTCCTATAATTACCGAGTGATCTAATCCCTTCTAGATGATACTAAGAAAACGAGGAAATGGACATGAGTGGCAGGGTCCCAGGGTAATACAGACAATAGGTGAAGATATAAGTGGGTCCATTTTCAAGCTCAAGAATTATTTTCTGCAGCTACTAGCCACACAGACAAACAAAAATAGGACTTTCCACTAGCGACAAAGTGATAACTTTAAACTTTTAGCCTCTTAAAATTTGATAAAATACAGTTTGTGGCATTAAAGTCATGCAGTTGTGGCATTTTCTCTGCTACCATTGCAGCAACTCACTAGGATACCTTTCTACATCAGGTGCATGATAGATAAAAAAGATTTGATCAAATGTACCAATATGTTGCACAATGAATCAAAGAGAGAGTTGAACAAGAGCTCAGTCATATTTTCCTACTTCTGGTACTTAGTTTCATATACATTAAGAACCAATCTCTAAGGACATGCATCCTCTGTGCCAATTCATTATAATTTAAATTGCATAGCTAACATATGGGGGCTACTGTACATACAGAACAAAGTAGAAATGAAGGTACTCATTTTTATCTGCTGATTTTACTTATTCCATTTATTTTCCTCTGATTGCATGAAAACATCTCAGGCAATGGAACAAGGAAGGGAATGTCTATCTCTCTCACACTCTTATCTTCAGTGACAGTGACAGCCTGGATGGATTTTATTTAAAAGCAATTTAGCATTGACCAGTTAAATCTACAAACCACCCATCTGAATCAAAGATATTGCACGACTTCTTCAAATTAGAGGGAAAAAAATGTTGGAAGATTATGTCTTGGCAGGCAGTTCAAATGTAACAATGAAATAAATTATCTAAATTTAAAATACGTTATTCCATCTATCACAGTTTTTTAAAAAGCAGCTGCATTTCCCCTTTCTGATCAAAATGCTATAACACAAACTAATTTTTTTAAACAGGCATTTTGAACAATGTTTTAGATTCTTGCCCCTGTCCCACATTCTCCTTCAAAAGTGCATTTTAAAAGGAATTCTTAGGTGATATTTAATCAAGAAAGTAACTCTAAAGATGGAGAAGAAAGTATTGTATTTATCGTTGAAATTTTAAATGTCTTTTAATAACTTACATAGAGTCAATGAAATTTTTCAAGCTAGAGTTAATGTTCGACTTCCTGTTCTGCCCCTTTCTGGGTACAGGAGAGAAGCTGACCTGTGGGAAACTCTGCTGCTTGTTCTCTAGCCTCTAGAGAGTCAACATTTATTTCTTAGCACTGTGTCAGTGGCAAATGACAGCCCTGCTGGAACTGAATTTCCTATCTATGAAACAGGAATGATAAAAGCACCTATCTTGTAAACTTTGAATGAAAAAGATCTCCTGACATATAATAAGTCCTCTACAATCACTAGCTTGCAGTAATAGAATGTACTTATCTCCACTTCAACTGCGGAAAAGAGATTTAACTGTTAGGAAGGTTCTTCATCATATAAACACCAATGTGCTACTATTTTCAATTTAAGAAATTTGGCTTATTTTGATAGCAGTATTAAGAGAATCCCCACAGGGCACCTCAGTCAATAATCCTGTTTTGTCATTTTACCATCCACGTTTCGATTCACACACCACCACAGATCATTTCGCTTTAATGTACCAGGAAAATAGAAACTGAACGTAGTAACATCCAGAAGGAAACTATAGTCCAAGAAGATTTTAGTTGCTGCCATCTCAAAGTAACAGAGAGTACTATTACTGTTGTGCTGACTTGGTTTCATTTGTTTGCTTTTTCTTAAAAAACTCACATATAAAACCCAGTGTTCCACCTTCAGGAGCTTGATTTGCCTGAGGCACAACTTTGTGATAGGACCAGAGATGAATGAGACTAGTCCCTAGTCCCTGCTTTCTAGAATCTCCAGGAAACTGGTGTGCAATGAGGGACTGTATACTTTGATGAGAAAGATGCTATGATCAAAGACAGCCTTTCTTTCTCACACCACATGCAGGTGATTTGGCCCTCAGTGTAATTTTAAAGTATGCCAGGTTTACTTCAACCTCACTGACTTTGGATTTCTCTTCATTCTGCCCATAATCTTCTTCTCAAGAGTTGAACAAGCTTGGTGTCGTGCTATCAGTTAGTTCTCTAAGTGGAGTTTCTTCCTCAGAAAAAGCAAAACTCACCTAATTTGCTAGTCTGGGGAGACGAAAGAAACAAACCCATGAAGATAGTCATATGTGTGTAAGAAAGAGCTATATATCAAAGAATAATTGTATATTAAGAAAACATCTGAGCTCAGTCCAGAACAAGCACCTAAGTTCAAAATTAGCCCATATGTCTTATACCAATCTATAAATTACTCTTCAGGCTCAAGCAACACATATAGTGATGCTGAAGGCAAGAAGATCACAGGCCAGTGGTTGAAAGTCTTGTGGACCTAGTGGCAGTGGAAGCATCTCAGTGCTGGCGGAGGTCTCCATGTGGCTCCTTCAGCTGAAGGGTTCTAGCGTAGCTCTATGAGTCTTGTCACCCAGGAAGAGGAAGCAGATAGTGTCTTTAGGTATCTAGCCTCCAGTCAGCTGTTTATCTCCATCGAACCTCAAAATGAGGTCATCAAGCTGAGATCTGATTGATGAGCTAGATTCCGCCACTTTCTCAAGTTGACAAGAGATTATGTTACCACCACACCAGTTAATCATAAATATTCCACTGTATAAATTTCCTATTGCTGCTGTAACAAATTACCACAAACTTAGGGGCTTAAGGACTTAGGAACTTACACAAAACAAATTTATCTTATAGTCCTTCAAATTAGAAGTCAAATACCAATCTCAATCAAGAGGTCAGCAATGCTGTCTTTCTAGATAATCTAGGAAATAATAGGTTCCCTTGCCTGTTCCAGCTTTCAGGCTACCATATTCTTAGGTGGTGCAGTGGTTACACATTGGGCTACATTGATCCACAAGATCAGCAGTTCGAAAACAGCAACTGTGCCTTGGGAGAAAAATGGGGAGCTTTTTTTGACTCATGTAAACAGTTACGTTCTCAGCAACTCACAGGGGTAGTTCAACCCCGTCCTACAAGATTGCTATGAATTGAAATCAACTCAACAGCAGGAATTTTTTACTCTTTGGCTGGTGGTCCCTGATGATCACTTTTGAACTCTGCAATATTGCCTTTTACAACCTTGATCCTCATAATCATATCTCTCCATCTCTGACAAGAGCCAGAATAGATTCCCCATTTTCAAGGACTCACATGATTAGATTGGGCCAATCTAAATAATACATGATACCCTCCTCATCCCAAAGCCCTATAACCTTAGCTATATTTATTATCTCTCTTCCCATATAAGGTAATATGTTCACAAACTTCCTGGGATGAAGACATGAAAATCTTTTAGGGTTCTTTATATTGCCTACCAAACGTATTCTTCCAAGCCTCTTTTAAGTTCTTCTTTGCTTTTCTCTTATTTGGTGCTGTCATAGTTTGATATCACTGTATGGAACTATCCAGGACCCCTGGTGCTGCAATGGCTAAATGCTTGGTTGCTAATAGAAAAGTTGGCCAATTATATCCTCTCAGAAGTTATAAGGGAGAAAAGCCTAATGATATGCTTCTGACAAGATTACAGCCTTGAAATTTCTATACGACAGTTCTGTGTCACACGGGCTCTAAAATATGTATCAACAGCAACACATAATATACTTCTGTTCTCCGTTAAAGAAATGCCCAATCTGTGTCTTATATGCCTACATTATTTTTGAGTTCTTCATAAAAACAAAAACTCAATGTATTTTGATCCCAGCACCTAGAGAAACACTTTCATGAGGAATCAGTAGATTTTTATTATTAAATAAATAAATTTAGCTTTGGCAATTTGCATAAACTTTACAGAGAAAGTCCTACCCATATTGTGCCTAAAAGATCAATAAGAATATGATTTAGTGAAAACCAGGGAGCAATGTTCTGGCATAGGTCACTTTGAAATTATGTCATGATAGTGTTCTTTTTCTTTTCTTTGCACCAAAGGCATATCCTAGCTTTATATGAAGGAATGGTTGAGGACAAGGGAGGCAGAAGAAATAAGTCAGAGCCAAGTCACCAATGACATTTAGATTTCATTCTGTATGTAATGAGAACCATGGAAGGATTTTAGAGGACTAACTTGATTGACCTTGCTTATAGGGAGATACTCTGTTACTGGTGTCATTGTCAAGGAAGTTTGCTTGGAGGAAAGCCAAATGGAAGGTTTGGAAATGAATGTTCTTCTATGTTCCAAGATGTTAGCTGGTTAATCTGATAAACGAATGAATGGTAAAGTGCTAATAAAAATTTTATCGGAGAATCCATGTAATCCTCAAGGTAGTATTTGTGAGTATTTTAATAGTTTTCCACTGAAGATATTCTGCTTTCGGCTGTTGGTAGTATACAATTTTTGGAAGCATCTACAGCTGCCTTGTCAAGATTTTCTTGAAATACTAAAAAGGGCAAGTTATATAAACCCTATTTTGTAGTCTAAGCTCACCCCTAGTCCAGTGGGAGCAAAGACCAAGCCACCTGCTCCCATGAAGAGTGCAGTCTAGGCATACTATATAAGCCTGTGCTCCGCTGTCCCACACGGTCACTCTGGGTTGGAATTAACTTGATGGCACAAGAAAAACAGCAATATCTCTAATAAACTATTCCATTTCTTGCGTTCCAGTCTGGAAGAGGCATACAAAGTTATAGTCAGCAAGCAGTCCAGCTGTGTTATTTGTTGTTTCAACTGTGCAATGGTGAAACAAAACAAAGAACATTGCTTTGAGAGGATGGCTTATAACTATGTGGTAAGAGAAAGGGAAGAGTCACAGATGATGTCAAAGTTTTAAAAGTGCATGACGTGAATAAAGTGGGTGTCTCTTAAGAGAGAGAGAGATGATGGCAGGAAAACGTCATAGGGTTATAAGGTCTGTAGATGTATTGGATTTCGAACATTGAATTTTGCTGCATTCTCACTCCATTCCACCGCCTATTTAGAACATGTTGTACACTGTCAAATTTAGAGACCTATCAACCCTTCACTGGAGATTATTATATAGCAAGCACAATTATCTGGTGTTCAGTTAAAAAAGAAATAATAGGGCTGAGCCCCGGTGGCATAAGTGGTTGAGTGCAGGACTGCGGCCCACGGGCTTGGCGGTTCAAATCCAGCGACAGCTCTCAGGAGCAGCACTGGGTAGCGCCCACAACCACCAGATGCTGTGATGCCCCCAAAAATATATAATAATAATATTAAAAAATAAACAGGATACTTGATGAAGTACAAAATGTTTCTTCCAATTATCTCTGTAGACTCTCACTCTTGCAGTAATTAATTTATTTAAAGACATTGGATTTCAACATTAATATTTAATGCAGTTACTTTTCAGTTTAGGATAAAAAGCATTCCAAAATGATAGTTCCATAGAAAATACTAACTTTGGGGCTGAGCACGGGTATTGTAGTGGTTGAGTGCGGGACTGCTGCCCACAGGCTTGGCGGTTCAAATCCAGCGGCGGCTCTCCATGAGCAAGGCTGGGTAGTTCTCACGATCACCAGAGGGCAGTGATGAAAGAAAGAAAAAGGGCTGAGCCCCGGTGGCGTAGTGGTTGTGCGCGGGACTGCGGCCCACTGGGATGGAGGTTCAATTCCAGCTCACAGGAGCAAAGGCTGGGCCTCCTACTCCCACCACCTTAGGGCAGTGATGCCTAAAAAAAATAAAAAAAGGAAAAAAAAGAAAAAAGAAAATACTAACTTTTATGCATTTTTTCTCTAAATGAAGGCAATCCTGATTTTTTTCTCTTGATTGCTAAAATTCAAGACTCTTTCTCAGGCCAGCTCCAATCCCAACTATGTGGACAGCTCTCCTTCCGCACAGAAGAATTTGCTTCAGAGGATAGCACCAAAGCTACAACTCAGGGAGCGGGACATGTCTGATCAGAGGACACAGGAACAAATGAAGGGGAAAGGAAACAGAGTGGAACACATTCTGACCCAGCAAATCCTGAGGCGGGCGGGGGGCGGGGGGTGTCGGGTAGTGGATGTAAATAGACTCGGCGACCAGGGAACAACAAATGATCCAAAATCGATGATAATCTGAGGAATATAAAATTAGTGTAAAAATTAACAAAAATAAATGCCATTTGGTATTTTGAGAAAAAAATGGGTATTTTGAATATTGAATAGCAAGAACTCTTTCTTTCAGGCTATAGGTCACTGTGGAAAACCAAAATACATTTTGGGGATCTATATAATTGAGGAAGGGCATAACTTGGTTATCAAACACAGAGGAATGGAGAGAAGATTATAGTAGATTAAAATGATAAATCTGATTTGAATGATTCAACTCTCCACTATGGTACACGTTGGGCCTGATTCGATTTTTAATATTTTCTCTGTGTGTGTTGTGTGTGTGTGTCTTTCTTTCCATAATGGGGTTTATCTCTGTTGTATTCAGTCATTGTCGGTAGCCCTCTTGAATCTTTGTTATATATTTTTCTATGTTTTTCAATATATGAAACTCGGCTGAGCCCCGGTGGCATAAGTGGTTAAGTGTGCGGTTGCGGCCCATGGGCTTGGTGGTTCAAATCCAGCGGTGGCTCTCAAGAGCAGCACTGGGTAGCTTCCACCACCACCAGAAGCAGTGATACCCCCACCCAAAGTAAAAATTATGTATATATATGAAACTCAGGATAGGTGAATCTATGGAGACAACAACTAGAATAAGGACTCTTCAAAGGGGTGGGGGTTGTAGGGTAGATGGGGGGTGGTATAAAGGAGTTCAAAAAAGAAAAATTTGTTTTGAAACTGATTTCAATAGCAATTGTACAATGTTGCTTGATGTGGTTCGCTCCTAATAAAAGGCTTGGGGCAGTGGGGAAGGGGTGGGGGGGGGGGCAAAGGAGAACTCTGTTTCATTGGTAGTTAGAATGTAAAATAGAAAAACTACTTTGAAAAACCTGGTGGAAATTTCTTGGAAAACTATCACAGTGAAGACACAGCAATCAGGCCAATAGGTATTTATTGAGTTGCAAAGTACAGAATAAAATCTATACACAAATGTTTTTAGATGCTTTATTCATAACTTGGAACATTAAAAACAATCAAAAGATCCTTTAATAGGGAAATGGTTAAGCAGTGTGGTATAGTATGCAGCAGAAATCATTCAATAATTAAAATAAATGAGTGTTCAAGCCACAAGAGATAAAGAAGATACTTAGATTTTGCTAAGTGAAATAAATCAAAAATTCTAGATTAATATAAATTATGATCTTAAGCAATTAATACTATGTCAATATTGGTTCATCTGTTATAACAAACAGACCACAGAAATGCAAGCTATTAGTTTTGGGGGGTTTGTGTGTACAAGTTATTAATAATCGAAGAAAATGTTACAGGAGGGAGGGATATCTGGGGACTAGGTGTATTATAAGTTCAATTTTTCTGTGAATCCAAAACTGTCATAAAAAGAAACATGAAGTACTCCTTGTACTAATTAAAAATGAAGAAAAACAAAAGAAAAGAAAATATCCCACAGCTATGCCAACATCTACCTGCCCTCTAGAATATTTTATTTCAAGATGATCATATGTCACTTTACCTGGGCTGTTTTCTGGTGTGTTTTTGGTCTGTTGTCCCAATATAATTGTTAAGAAGAGCCCTGCTTCTTCTCAAGAAGTGTCCTGTTGAGATGATATACTATGTCATCACTGTACTTAGGACGAAAAGTGAATTAACATCTTTTAAAGACGAATTCAAGGAACTGGGCCATGACCTTTACTTAGAGTCTCATTTAAGCTTTACAATGTTCCCATGAGTATGATTTGCTTCTTCTAATTTCAGATGGGAAAACTGAAATTCAGAGGAAAAGAATAATATGCCCAAAGCTATTCAATTTATCACTGACCAAGCCAGTAACGGAACCTTGGTAGTTGGTCCTTGCACATTTTTCACTGAAGTACTTGGATTTAAGAGGAAGCCAGGTGAACTTTTGACAGTCTTTCCAGACTGTGTCTTTCTTGAAAGAATGATATGGCATACAAAGGAAGCACATTTGCATCAGACTGAGGTAGAAATAAAAACTAAACATTAAGATGTCATCAATTATTTAATATGCCCTGTTTAGCCTAATCCCTTTTGCCATAATCTTTTTGCAATGTATTCTCAATTTTAGCCTCAATTTCGGTGGTTATCATCCCATTTTGGAGGGAATTCTCTATGGCAATATTAAGGTAGGATGTTTCCTTCATCTTCACTTTACTAGAGGGCTTGACTTAAGTCACCACCCTGTTTGCTTTAGGGGAGTGATTGGCTGAAAGACAAAAACCACACTTCAAAACCATTCCTCTGTGTATATAAACCATATCCGAAGCAGGTACAGAGAGACTTCTCAGTACCATCACAAAAGAGTCCCCATTGGAACACATTTGAGTTCTCTGTCTGAAATGACAAAGGTGGAGACCAGGTACAACAGAACCTGTCAGAGAATCCGAGTACCGGAAGAGGAACTGTGCTGTCAAACCAAGTCAAGAAAGATGGAAGCTGGAGACATATTTGCTTGCTGTTTCATGGCAATACGGAACCCAAGGAGGTTAAATGTATGCCCCTCTGACTGGTTTTCCTACATATAAAGAGAGTTTGATTTATTAAATTCCTTTGGAATTTTTCTACAATGGAATATGACAGTATCACAGTTCATCAACACTTTAGTCTTGGGGCATCTGACAATAATTATGCAGGAATACATGGATCATCCAACTTTGAAATCTGACCTCAGAGGAAAAAATTATGAATTTGTACCACCCGCTCTCCAAAGCTAGAAAGTCGTCTGTGTGTGGAAGCTAGGAGTAGAGTGCTGTGTGCGCCACAATGATTCAAGTTTCTGGTCGACTACAAACAGCAGACTAGATTTTGTTTTTTCACATTCAAACCAAGATTGTAATTTCCAAGCCAGGTCTCCTATACATACTCTTCTTTTTTCAAATACTCATAGTGCATCATCATCTTATCCGTTGCTCTCATTCCAAAAACAAAAGCCCTGTCTTGAAAGAATTGTTTCCCTTCTGATAGATTAAAACCAGTGCCTGCTGGGTTGAAAGTCATCTCACTGAGGACTCATTAGAAGAGGAGTGACTTTTCTGATCTTGATGGAATGACATTATTATCTTTTTGTCCACTGTTTCTCAGTTTCTTCTATGGGAAACAGAAGCAATAATAGTCATTTTGATTCCTAAAATTGGACTTTGAATCGCCATCTATGGTTACCATATCAGCGACCAGATCTGTTATCACAGGGTCTAGACTATCCTGATTTATAGTTTAAAGGTAAGATAAGTCATGGTGACTATCATCTAAAAGGGACATTTGCAAAGTTTAGTTATAGAATTTGTCCATTTGTTTGCCATTCACATGATGCTAGAGGACAACCAGTTGGGCTGCTAACCACAAGGTCAGTACTTTGAAACCAGCAGCTACTCGACAGGAGAAAGACAAAGCTTTCTAGTTCCATAGTTACAGACTCAGAAATGCACAAGGAAGTCCTACCCTGTCCTACTGAGTCTTATGAGTCCCGATGAGTGAGAATGAGCTCCAAGGCAGGGAGCTGGGTTGGGGTTTGATGATGCTGGAAACTATGCCACCAGTATTTGAAATGCCAACAGAGGCATTAACGCTATTCACTAGCTCAGTTGAGAGAAGATGATGCTCCAGGATTATTGTCTTTGAGGGAATTAACTTTGTAGTCACCTGCTTGTAACTAACATATCTAACACAGAGTAAACCCTATATAAATGATTGCTGAATGCCCGCAGAGGGCTTTGCTCAAATAATTCCTCAAAAACAGCATTTCTTCTGCTGCTGGTGTTGCTGTCACAAAGGTGATGATGAGCATCATTATATGAAGAAGTCTGGTACATACTCAAAGATAGATCACAAATTCAGGCACAAGTCGAGTCTGAGTAAATTCAAGCACATAGCGATCACTCAGACTTCCTTCTCAGATCACTACACAATAAAGCTGGAAATCAACAAAAGGATGGTTAAGAAAACAAGGACAAATAACCGGAGGATGAATAGCTCCCGACTGAAAAATGAGTGGGCACTGGTCCAGCTCAGAGATGAGATTAGTAAGTTTTTGAAAACCAATGAGAACACGAATACAACCTACCAAAATCATTGCAAAACAGCAGAAGTAGTTACCAAAGGAATCTTGAAAGCAGTAAATACACACATGTAAAAGGAAGAGAGATTTATGATGGACACTTTGTCACAAAGCCTCCAGCAATTGCAACAGAATCAACAGAATAATCCTACCAATAGGAGGAGAAAAGAAATCATAAAAACCAAGGCAGAGATAAACAAGTGGGAAGACCACAAAATGACTCAATGTAGCACACCCACAAAAAAAGTTTCTTTGAAAGGATTAACAAAATGTATAGATGGTTGGCAAACCTTACTGATAAAAAGAGGGACAGACAGAACTGGAGCTATTGTTTTTTGTGGGGGGGTGTTTCTTGGTTTTGTTTCTCTGTCTTTGTTTTTATTTCTCCCTGTGTCTATCTATTAAAGATAAGAAGTACAAAATAATCTTGAGAAAAAAACAATGGATCCAGCAGTTCCAGGGCAATATGGGAGAGGAGAGAGCAGAGAGGGGGCATGGGGAGTCAACAAGCTCAGGGATAAGGAAACAACAAGTAATCTAAAATTGATGGCAAGGAGGGCATAGTGGAGTTGAATCAAATGCAATGTATCCGAGAGGAATTATGAGTGCCAAAGAAGGTGAGCACAATAGTGGGAGAGGAGGAAGGAAATAGAGGAAAGAAAGAGGAGGCAAAAACTGTTTCTAGAGATATAGCTATAAACATGTATATATGTAAGCATACTAATCTATAGTGAATGGGATAGAAACCAATGTACATATATTTATATGTTAAGTATTAAGATAGCAGATGGACTTTGGATCTTGACTTGAGGCCTCCCTTAACACAAGAACATTTTGCTATGATAGCCTTCCCAACCTGATCACTGAAGACAAAATATAATGAGGATAGAGGGATCGTCGATGAGGGGGGAGAGGGTGAAAGGGGGAATACATAACAGGATCGAATATATAGCCCCCCCTTTTGAAGGGAATGAATAACAGACATGTGGGTGAAGGAAGACAATGGATACAAAATAATAATAGCAATATATAATTGTTCAAGGATTCATAAGAGTGAGAGGGTGCAGGAGGAAGGAGTGGAAAGTGGAGCTTATTCCATGGGCTCAAGTAGAAGATATTTCAGAAACAATGATGGCATCATATATACAGATATGCTAGAAACAATTAATGTATCGAATGTTGTAAGAGCCCCTGATAAAATTATTTTAAAAAAATTTAAAAAGTAGCTTAAACTTTATATATATATATATATATATATATATATATATATATATAATTCTGTAAGCCATCATTATGGTTGGAGTTAATAAACAGAAGAATTACATGGAGAATCTTACCTTACAGTAAAACATATCAGATGACCAACAAAGTAGAAAAAGCTTTTTATGAGTGTTCATGCTACTTTTCCCCTTAGCGCTTCTTTTCCTTCTTTTCCGAGTCAAAGCAGCATTGTCACCTCAGAATCTTGACAACCTTATTTCATCTCTCTATTCTATTCATATATTAATCATGAACAAACTAAAGAATTTCTTTTGGCCACAGAAAGTTATGACTTCTGTCTTTCTTTTATAAGGATAAAGCATTTTGAGAAACAATATTTAATCTTACTGGAGATAAGATTATTGGTTATACACACTATACCAGTCTGGTGGTGTTGAAACAGCTCGGGACAATGACTAGAAAGAACTGCACATCTAATCTCATGTGTTAGTCCAGGTTGACTAGAGAAACCCATTCATAGATGCTTAGATGTGTATAAGAAAAAACTTTATATAAAAGAGCAATTGTACATTAAGAAAACATTCTAGCCCATTCCAGTTTAAGTTCATATACCCCATATTAGTCCATATGTCTATTATCAGTCTAAGAATCCTTCTTCAGACTCATATAGCACATGCAGGAAGATCATAAGATCCAGTGTGTGGTAAGACTTGTGGATCCAGTGGTGTTAGAAGCATTTCAGTGCTGTTGTGGGTCTCCATGTGGCTCCTCCAGTTCCAGGACTCTGGCTTTCAGCATAGCTCCATGTGCCTTGTCAATAAGAATGCCTTGCAGGGAGAAAATATCTTGTCTGTATCTGGCCTCCAGTGAGCTCCTCCAAATGAGGTCACCAAGCTGCGACATGATTGACATGCTAAACTCCACCCCTTCACAAATTGATACAGACTATCGAACTGCTACACCTCACCATTAGTTTGCTGAGGACTCTTAAGAAAATAATGCAATCGCGCTGAGCCTCAAATATTTTTGGTCTTACAAAATGAGAGTAATTGGAAATGTAATTTCAAAGAATATTTTCATTAGTTAAATTCTATGCTTCCATAAGCTTGGTGCTTTATATAAATAACTTATAATACTTGCTCCTGTTCTTGAAATTCGATATCATTTTGATTTAGTGCAAAGTATAAGAGGCCACAAGAAAAAATGTAAATTTAAAAGGTTAAGTATTTTTCTCTCATGCAAAATATACAATTACATGATAAAATTATATTTTATTTCTGTGTGAAAGCAAACTATCTCCAAATATGAAATAAATTTAATCCTTGTGAAAGTCCCACAATTCTTTACTTAATAACTTTTTCCTCTGGAAATTTCAAAATTTATTTATCCCTAAATATGAGACTAGTCACAATCATATAAAAATCGTTTCTTTATTTTTCTCTTGGTCCTATTTACTCAAACTACATGGGGAAGTAATTTCAGGGCAAAGGGCTGTGGATAATCCTTTTTGCATGGTTTGAGTTGGCATTCTGGAATTCACAATTCGTGAATAAGAACAAGCAGACTGTTCAATGCTGATATGGGATGCAAATTTTTAGCCTCTTTTCTCAGCATGATGATCAGGCACTTCTTGTAAGTGAATTTAGAAGGCATCTATTTCCTTGCCATTTAAAGCAGCTGGGGATAAGTATCTTTCACTGTATTAGCTTGTTTGAAATGTAGACTTTGGGGTCTAATCTCAGACTTGGTGAACCAGACTCTGTTTTATCAAGATCCCAGATGACTTCTTTGCCTATTTTCATGAATTGTACACAACAGCTACTCTGACCTAGTGGTAATCTAATATATGCTTAAGTGTGTTTAGCCCTAGGGATTCACTACCTCACAAGGCAACTCATTCTAATCTCTTCTTCCAAAACATCGAGCCAGTACTTGTGATTAATTTGAAAGCACTGCTTTTATGATACTTTTTCTGATTCTCAACTGAGATAGTTGATATCCAAAAGCATTAGTCTATAAATTTTATTCAAATACATTCTGACCCTTTCCATCTTGGCTTTCTAGCCTTCACTAATAGGAGTCCTTAACCCCAACAAAGCAGATCTATGTCTGTTTCACAAAAAGCCTGACGCCAATTCTGCCAGTAACCTTCTCTCAGTGCTGATTTAAGTTCTACCAATACATGAAATACCATTTCACTGGTTTCCTAAGGACAATCTAACTCTCACTATGCCCAAAGGACCAGTGCTTTGCTAATGTCTTCTGTTTATAAGATTGATATTTTTCCCTGAACCTACATTCTCTGATCTAGGCAGTCTTCACTAATTCCTTTTATGCCATCCTTGTTATGACATATTGTTAATGTCTACTAATTCACCTACAAATAAAATGTTTCTCTAATGCTTTTCTCATCTGTCATTTTGTTGTACTTGGTGACTTGCATATTGCTATGATACTGGAAGTTATGCAACTGATGTTTCAAATATCAATAGGGTTTTCCATAGTGAACAGATTCGGTAGTGCTTCCAGACTAAGAAAAGACTAGGAAGAAGGACTACACTGTTCACTTCTGAGAGACTAGCCAATGAAAATCATATATATAGCAGGAGAATATTATTTGATAGAGGGCATGAAGATGAGCCCATCAGGTTGTAAGACATTCAAAATATGAGTGAATAAGAGATGGTTCTTCCAACAATAGTTGGCTTTAATGACATGGATAGAATAAAGCTTTCAGAACCTTCATTTATGGGTTTAACAATACTCAACCTGGGAAGGAACAGCTTTCAGACATCCATTAATAATCAGTGAAGGGCTGAGCCCCGGTGATGTAGTGGTTATGTGCCGGACTGCGACTCACTGGGGTGGAGGTTCAATTCCAGCTCCACAGGAGCAAAGACTGGGCCTCCTACTCCCACCACCAGAGGGCAGTGATGCAAAATAATAATAATAATAATCAGAAGGTGAAATATAGAAGTATGAATCTAATTTATGGAAAAATGAAAATTGCTTAAAAAATGAAATGGGATGCAAAAAGAACAACATTTTAGGTATTAGTAAGAAGACACTTACTGGTATTGACTATTTTGAAACAAATAAACTCATGGTTTACTATTTATGAAAGGATAAAAGTAAGAGTAATAGCAAAGCATTCATCATCATAAATAACAATTCAAGATCTACCTTAAAAAGCAATGTTGTATGTGGTCAAAATATATATATATCTCATGAAGAAGAGCAGTTATTATGATTATTATTCAATCTATGTAGCAACTGTTAAAGTTAGCGATTAAAATTAACAATAAAAAATAAAGTCGATAATACAGATGATCAGAATGGGATAGTTGAAAATAAAGAACAAGGTTCAGTATTAGAATACAGAGCCTTGGCTATAGAAACAAACTTAGAGACTGCATGACAGAAATTTTCAAGACAAATTACATCCTCATTGAAAACATCTTTTTCCATAACATGAACAGTGATTATATGCACAAACCCTGCCAGATGAGATACACAAAAATCAAATTGACTACTGTGTAAAGCAAAAATTGAGAAGCTCATCATCATCACCCAAAAAAAAAGACCAGGAGGCAATTTTGGAACAGACCATCAATTGCTCTTAACCAATTTCAGTTGACGCTGAATAAAGTGAAAACAAGTCCACAAGACCCAAAGCACAGTTTTGAGGATACCCCACCTAAGTGTTAGAGATTGCCTCAAGGACAAATTTGATGCCCATGTTCACTGGCCATCTGGAAGACTGAAATAAAAATTACAATATTTCCTTACATGCACAATGAGAGCTCAAGTTTTTTTTTTTGTTTTTTTTTTTAACAAAAGCAAAACAATAAGCACTGAAGGGGATGTGGAAAGATTGAAACCCTTTACCCTGCTTTGGGGCTTGTAAATATGTTCAACCATTATGGAAATCAATATAGTACTACCTAAACAGCTGGGAATGGAAATCTCAGATAATCCAAAAGTAACACTATGGAACAAATGCCCCCCAAAACACAAACAGATGTGTCCTTTCCTATGTATATTGGAGATCACTTGACAATAGCACAAGACTGGAAACAATTCAAAAATACTCGTCAGCAGAAGAATGGATAAAGGAAATGTGATACCTACACAAAAGGAAGTATTATACATCCCTGAAAAACAACGATGACATCATGAAACAGATCATGACATGGATGGACCAGGAATCCGTTATTCTGAATAAAATTAGCCAAACACAAAAGGCCAAACATTGAGATCACGTCCATAAAAATAAAAATCTAGAAAAAGGCCAGCTCTGGTTCTCAAGTTATCAGATTTTCTATTTCAATTTTCCTGGTAATGAGGTAGTATGCCTGCCAAGAGTTCATGAACCATATACAAATTTTTTCTTACATCTTATAAAATCATTTGAGAGGGGAGGCCTCACCCCACCTGGGTCAATGTCCCATAATATGGAAAGAGGGAAAAGACCAAACGGTTCCTGCCATATAAAGTTACTCCCCCAAAATGCAAACTAGTTGCCATCAAGTCTACGTGAGTAGAACAGAGCTGAGCCTGTGGTTGTCTGAAAGTGTTACTCTTTATAGGAGTAGGAAGTCCCCATCACAGAGTGATTTTGAACTGCAGCACAATGGGTCAGCAAGGCAAACCCTCCTACCTACCAGAGTGATCAAGGAACCTTACTGGAAACCAAGTCAAGAGGTGGTGGGATGGTTGGCATGTCTGTTTCAGAGAAGGCAAGTATGCTTCAGTCACTGTACAAACCAGAAGGACTGCATGCCATGAGGAAAAAGTGCTCATTGTTAAGTATATACACCACCAATGGGAGAATAATCTTGCTATCAGGTATGTAACTAGATAATTTTTAACCTAGTTTGTATTCAGCACTTGGTGACTTAGGTCATGTACTAACTAGACAAACATTACTATAGACTCTGTGCTTTTGAGGTACACAGCCTCTTCATGGACCACAACCCAAGGGTTCAGTTAGAAACTCCCTCTAATCAAATTGGGCTCTTAAGCACACTGGTAGCAGATTAAAGAAACTGAATGTGCCTAAGGCTTAACTGCACCACTGTGAGAAGCAGCAGATGATTGCTATCCTAAGTACAGCCATGTGGAAGTCACTGGATTTTGATACAAAATCCGTCACTTGATTGTGTCCAATAAGTGGCAAAGTAAGACTACATCTTACATGTTATGTTTGGACTCTTTTTGCAACTTGTGGGGCATTTGTTTGCAACAATGAGTAAAGGGAAAAAGAAATGTCCAGAAATCGATTGTAGTGACAGTTGTACAACTCTTATGGATATGATCAAGCTATTGAAATGTATGACATATGGACTGTATGTCAATGGAATGATTAGAAATAAACAAATTAACTATTTTTAAAAGGACAAAAGAACAGATTTCACTCAATTAACACAACTGAAGATCAGGTGCATTGAGATGAAATTGAAAGCACCATACATGGAGAAAGAAAAAGATAGTTTAAAATACCTTTTTCTTTTAATATCCTTGGTCATAAGAATTTAAGAAACAGACAATGAACTAGAGGCTTCTTCCTTTAGTTCACTCTTACTTTCTTAACAGGGCCATCTTGTTTTTTTATATGATCTGGAATCACTGGTAGATTGATTTCAAAATACAAATATAGGGCAAGGTAAGTGAGTACTCTTGTTGGAAAGCAAACAGTCTTGCCCTGATGTCCCATGTCATGGCTAAAAGGAACTTGATTCTGTTTGACTAAGAAGGTTAAGGAATCTGCTCCTTCAACACCAATGTAGAGACTCTGTGTATTAGATCAAAGTAAACCTGGCTAGAGTCCTGTGCCTCTGGACCTTCTAAACCTAAGAAACAACAAACCCTTAAGAGGAGAGGCAGTCCAATCACAAAGCAGAGCTTAACAGTAACTAATGTAAAAAAAGGGACAAAAAAAGGATAAGAAAAGGTCAAAGGAGATGTCAGAAGAGACCTGAAACTTGTTCTTGGATTTAGAATAGCTAATCAAATGGAATAAATGATGAAGTGGAGCAGCTAAACAGAAAATTTCAAAAGCAGCTCAAGAAGACAAAGTAAAGCCTTGTTATGAAATATGCAATGACCTGGAATCTGAAAAAGGAAGAACATGCTCAGCAGATCTTAATGGAAAGAACTGAACAAAAAAATTCAAAACTCAAGTTGAAATATTTATATGACAATATGTTGAAAACTATTGGAACTATCCAAAATATTTAGTTAGCATTCAACCATTTCAAGAGTTCAAAAATGATCAAGAACCACTGATATTTAAGTAAGACGTCTAAGCTGCACTCAAGACATTTATATAGTACCAACTAAACTATTTAAACAAACTGATACAAAAATGGAAGCACTCAGTTGTATATGTCAACTATTTTGGAAGGTAGCTAGTCAATGAGCTAGAAGAGATTCCTAATTGTGTCCATTCCCAAAAAAGTGACCCAACAGAATACAGAAATTACTGAGAAATATCACATGCAAGTACAATTTTACTTAATAAAATTCAGCAACAGCTTCAGAAGTAGATAAGAAGAATTTGCCAGAAACTCAAGCCAGATTTAGAATGAGCAATATCAATGTTGCTGTCTGCCTGAAAAGAGAGAACGCCAGAAAGATACTCAGTATACAAGAAATTCGATTGTGTAGGCCAAAATACTGTATGGGGAGCACTTACAAAAGGGAAATTCCAGAACACTTTGTTGTGCTCCTGCAGAAGGTGTAAACAGACCATGAGGCAATTCTTCAAATAGAACAAAAAGAGAATGCATGATTTAAAATTCACGGTCGGGGTGGGGGTGTAGATGCATCAAAGTAGTACTGTCCCTTCGTCATATTTCTTCAATCTGTCTGTGAGCAAATACTTTGGAAGCTGCACCATATGAAGAAGAATGTGGCATCAGGATCAAGATGGGAAGAATGCTCATTAATAACCTGCCACAGGCAAATGTAGCCTTGCTTGCTTAAAGCACGAATACTGGAAGCACTTGCTGATGAAGATCAAAAAACACGCATTTCAGTATGAATTATAACTCAATGTAAAGTAGACAAAAGTACTCACAACTGAAACAATGAACAACATATTGAGAAATAGAGAAAACACTTAAATGAATTATTTCATTTTACTTGGATCTAGAGGCAACGCTTATGGAAGCAACAATCCAGAAATCAAGGCCATTGTACTTGGCATGCATGCTGACAAGACCTATTTAATAAAGTGTTAGAGAGCAAAGATGTCACTTTGATAACTAAGGTGCATCAGACCAAACCCATAGTATTTTCAAACAATCCACATGTATAGGAAATTCAACAACCAGAAATCAGGGGCACAAAAGAATTTACATTATATTGCTTTTGAATAATATTGAGCAAGAATGCTGGAAGTTCCATGGACCACCAGAACAAACTGACAAAAAAATTTTCTCTTAGAGAAAGTACCGCCATAATGCTCCTTAGAAACAAGGATTGTGAGACTTTGTTTCACAGACTTTGCACAAATTATTTCTTTTTGGTTTTTTTTTTTT